>JAMALG010000036.1:30024-165703 GCA_023628115.1 Naganishia sp. PT2105A-2 | reverse complement strand
GAAGTCTCCGGATGACGTAAGCTGCTTCTTCTTTACTAGCTTCTGCGAAGTCAGGGAAAGCGAAGTATGGTAAGTCGAGACAAGGGGACAGAGCACTCGCTGACTCAGCCATGCTGAAGTGATGACGAAGTGATGGCATTGTCATGACTAGAACATACAACAGGCTCTGACGAGGTTGTATCACTACATTGTGCAATTCTTCTGAGATTCGCTCGAAACACAGATCAAGCAGTGGGATGTGACGCAGTTCTCCGTCAACGGTCGCAAGTCGATGATATTCGTCTCGCATGAACTTCAAGAAGCCACGTAGCCGTGCATCGCCAACCCAGATGGTCCAACCGTCGAGTCCACGTTGTCCAAAACACCTTTCAAGTGCGTGATTGATGACTCCAACCTCGCTCCCCAAATCATCGTAGAGTTTCCAGTCCATTTTCATCACATACGTTGAGAGCGTACCCTTGTAGCCCCCCGCTGGACAGCCTGCCATTTTCCATTCGCGGTAGTCTGGCAAGTCGGAATGGTTGAAGACGGTTGAGGATTCGTAGACATCCTGAGGAAGGGTCGAGAGAGACTGGCGCTCAGTGTGATTCGGCCCGCTGGGCTCTGGGCTTGTCATTTCGGTCATGGAGTTATCGTCGTCTTGATCAAGGGCTGGAGAGATCAATCAGGAAGGAAATTGATAGGACTCGCACGTACGATGTACCGACGGCCGCGAAAATTTTGAAGATGCGAGCGACTCCGGTGACATTTTGAAGCTGCCATCGTGGCACTCGGTGGGAGCCTCAGCTCCTCGATGAAGCTTCCCGAAGGGGAGCTTTCTGGCTCTTCAGACTATTGGCCAGGCGATCTGAAGCGTTGATGGAAGACGGGATAGACTAATGGAATGTTTGATTCATTGCTGTGCCCTCTTTGCAGTGGACCAAGCCGACGATCGGACTCGGAGGCCGTACGCGTTTCAAAGAGAAACTTTGCTTCCGAAAGCAGCCATGAACTTGCTATCTCACCCTCTTTTTATTCTCTGACCATTCCTGAGCAAGGGTACAGGTGGGTAACATTGGGTATATACCAACTATTTCAGAGTACTATACCCATATGCCAAATGCCAATGGAGACATTACTCGTACCCATACTCAGTACCCTACCTGAATACAAATACCCGAGTATACCCATGTACCTGTACTTATTTGCAATCACTAGTCGGACGGCGATGAGGGACCCCTAATCAAGACGTGTTCCGTACGCACCTCCTCTGCTATCTCTCAAGCTCCTATTGTCCTCGTCCCCTCGATCACAACCTCTGTCGGCCGTCGGGCGATGAGGCTGGCTTTGTTATTGGCCCGCCCCCAACGGTCAATTTCGTTGTCTGACATTTTTGCTGAGTCGACGAATAACGGTTGGCAGACCATGAACTTCGCTATACCTATCTGGAAGGTTCGAATGAGGTGAGACATCAAATACGCATCTCTGCGCGATCTTTTCGGCAGGTCGCAGGTGCTGAAATGTATGTGCTGAATTTCGAGAAGACAAGCCTCCTCGCGCGTTTTGACATGACAAGGTCAAGGCGACAGACGGTAAAATGCTGAAAGTTGATTCGCTTTCAGCACGAATTTTCAGCATGCTGAAATTGGGAAACAGACCCTAATCGCCCGCGACAGACGATATCGTACTGTTCCGAGCCGGCAACTGAAAAGAGAACAGGCGATGATTGCGTATGTTTGGGGTTTGCTGCACAGGGACGTTGTGAAATACATATAATCTTAAGACATTTGTTGATTGCATTGTAGCTACCCAGTTATTCCGTCATGCCGTCGTCATTCGACAGTCTTGTGATAGTCAAGCATCATAATGTCGAATGAAAAATACATCTCCTATCAAAACGCCGTATTTCTGATCAAGCATCCAATGTGTTTTCAACATGCATATCATGACTTCAGTCTAGTCGACTTTCCTCAGCCCACTCCCAACAGTTCGTTTCCTGTCAAAACATCTATCAAGACTATCTGACGTTCTCAGAGCGAATGATTTATCGATCACAGGTCACTCCGACGCAGGTGTCTGGACGCCTGTTGAACAGCAGTTAGAACCGTGTATGACGAAGCTACACTTTGTAGCGACGCGCCTGTAGACAGGGCTCTTTCCATTACCGGGATATTTTTCACAGTCAAGACTAGCTATCCGACGACCGCGTAACTTGTTTTCCCCCTTTGATATTTTTTGCAGTCCAGACTAGCTATCTGCCACGACTGTGTAGCTTCTTTTCCCTTCAATGCATTATATTAGTGCGGGCAGCTGAGCTCGACGTAGTCAGCATATGTGCTACTGTCGATCTTAGTTACGATCTTGGAGAGATAGCAAGCATTATTTGGACGTTTTGTGCTAAACTGCTATTTTACACTAACCGATTCCGAATTCGAATGAAGCCAGTCCTTTCATGCCCAACAACTTCTCACGCATATTTTCGTCAGATACATACAAGGCCATATCTGACTTCCTGATAGCTAGATGACTTCAATAATCACCTTAATCAAGATGATCACGGTATTGAGCTCGTCCCTTGCCTGTTGGATCAACAAATGCCTGCTTGAGAGCAACGGCATCACCTCGTATCTTTGGTTCATCTGACTGGGACCACGATGTCCCACCATGCGATGAACCCTGGCCTCAGTTTTCTTGATCTATCATGGTCATGAATAGACTTGCTTGATGACGTTGCAAAGAGCTTTTTGACCCAGGGAGAAGCTCTAATGGTCAAGTTAACAGAAAAATCATGTCGCGAGCAAGTAGTCCTTATCTAGAAAAAGATCAAGAGATGCCATCAATAAGGAGCACGCATACGGTGCCATTGGATACGATTGAATCACTATTTGTGTCCTTTTGTACCGAAATGCCGAGCTGGACCGGAGAAATCGTGCATCGAGAAGATGCCTCGAAATGGAAGGTAAGTCAAAGGGCGAAATAGAAAGGGAATGTGACTACGATACAAACGGCAATCTAGCAAAATAGCTGTATAGGTATCGTATTTTTGATTAGCTGCTAGTTAGCACTACAGGAATCTTGGCTTCAAGATGATCAACAAAATTGGATTAAGAAATCCTGGAGTCCTGAAGCCGCGAAGCGTCGAGGTCTGGAATCACTGAACCAGTGAATGACTGAAACCGAGATAATTGGTGAAGGCATGACGGTTGATATGACATGCTTGAAGGTTCGAAGCGTGGTGCCATGACATATCCGCTCACTTGAATAACGACTTATCGGTTATGTCGTTCTTTGACGGAGATCCCGAGTCGCGGGCAGCTAGCCTTGGACTAACAAAAACCAGGACTTGCCGTCAAGAAATAGGCACACGTAATTATTGAATGCAGTCCACGAACTTACTATCGCTTTTGTTCTACGAACAGCCAAGCCTAGTAAATCCTGTGAGAATATCATGTGGGAAGGGGAAGCTTCTCAGTTCATGGTCAATTAAAGGGTGAAATCAAAGATGGAATAGCTCCTTCAAGATCCAAGATGGCTTGCCTCATATAATGGAAGTCCGAGAGATGCCATTAAGACGACGTCCGCGCGAAGATGTTGGTTTGAGCGAACAAAGCAGAATCTACGTGAAAAACGAGGTTTTGCGTGAAGCTGATGAAGTTTATTTAACGTGAAGGTGGAAAAGTGGAGTTTTGACGTGAGAGGAGAGTTGTCGCGTCAACAGAATGGTGTGATGGTGACGAATGAAAAATGAGCCGGGGTGTTATGGCTATGATAGGTTGTGAGCGAGAGCGATTCAGTATAACCACACCTCAACACTCTCAGTACGGAAAATGTGTAGCGATTGCAGGTTGTCTCGTAGTTGAAGATGATTAGGAGTTCGAGAGGGATACAAGGTAAAACTTCGGTATATGGAGTAATTATGCTATGGGGCGTGCAGCAAGTTACAAGTTTCGTCTCCCAAAAAATCCAAACAGATACAGTTGGGAGACGTGAGCTTAGAAGATCTTGAAGAGCTGGAGGGTGTAATCTGGGATTTCTGATCGATAAAATTGCAAGAACTTGCAAAGTAATACTGGTCCAGTGTACGTGTTGATGCTTGTTGTAGTGGTTCAACATGACTCCTTAACCATTTCGTCATCTGTTCCCACTACCTCTTTGTTTCGACCCGTCTTCTTCTTCACGCCAGTAAAACTGTCGTGCCTCACATCGAATGTCCCGTTTCACGTCAACTATTCATCTCTCGCGAAACCGGCGCGAACTCAAGTGTCTTGGCGTGAATCAATTCTTTGCACACAAGACAGAATATCAACGGTTTAAGCTATTGTGTCGGCATATATAGCGACCCATGGTTGGCCTTGTTGTAATTAGATGACTTTTTTATTTCACCTTGTGATCTTGACTGTCCGACGCTTTCTTTCTCTGCGAAACATTTCCACTTGACTAGCTACCCTTGGTCTTCGTATGAGGATAGCGGTAGCAAGTTCGTCGACTGAACTTAATACCAACATGTGCGAAGCCATACTCAAAGGCGACACTTGGTCTCTTTTTGAAATGAACCTACCTGCCCGCGAATTGTAATGTCGCAGGAATCTAACGGGGCTTGCAATTGAGACGATATTTTATGTTGTCTCGCAGAGTCTCAAAAATATGGAGCATTGGGTACAGTGAAAGGGACTCTCTCAATAGCTTGAGTATTGGGGGAACAAACATCATGCAACATTAATGAGTAAATCCCATAAGAAGCGTTTCGTGTGCAGTGTATAGAGGGAATAAGAAATATCTACCCCAACGCATGCGAGCTTCAAGGACGATCGTATACGAGCAACTGATCTTAAGCTGAAAGATGACCAAGTGATGCCGTTGATAAGAAATACGCACCCGTTGACCTCGAACATCGTACTTGTTCCGGATTCAATATAGCCTAGATATTGGTGCCGACAGCAAAGGTTGTTCCAACAGTATGCAATAGAGATGCTGTCCAGTGCGAAATTCTATTCCTCATTGCCTACAGCGTGATCATGCAGGCTTTAAAACCGCAATTCTCTGACCTTACCGTGGAGCTGTTTTGAAACGGCTTCGATTGAACCGCTATGCCGCCCTGCTTGTCACGTATTCACCTACGCAGTTTCATATCAACCGCTCCCCTGACACCGCGTCCGCGGTCTGCGGTATCTCGTGCTACTGCCCATCCATGACAGCTGTCGCATTGCAAGTTCTAACAATACATCTTTAACTTTGCCGCAGCCAGCCAATCCCAAACATCTCCCCGGGCTAGGCATTGTTGTCCCCGAATGGCATTTGCAGGTAATCATATTACGCGTTTGCGCAACGTAGACCACAGCATGTAGTATTCCAGGCGTCAGGTCTTACCAAGCCGCGTGCGGCACTGACTCGATCGGTATTCTATCCCGTGTAGCAGAGTCAGCGAAATGACAGGGTCATGCCGTCGCGGTGTTTCTGTACATAATAACCTCTGCGCACATCTATCTTGCGTTGCCGCCACGCTTTCTATTGCGAGTACAACCTCATGCGCCATACATTAACACTGACAGAATGTCTCAGACCCCGTCAAGCTGAGAAACCACCCTGTCCGATCAGTGACTGTGTTGCAGACAAGTGGTCTCACTACGGAAGTCGATACCACCGGCGTTGCATAGGGGAACCAGCGCAAGCCATGTATCTGTGTAAGTCGATACAACGGCTGACTCGATGCGGAAATGAAAGACAAAGGGTAGCTAGTCTCAGAAGGGCTTGAACCCGCGTAGCTTCGGATTCGAAGGTAAAGCAACCCGTAGAAAGAAGGAGTCATTGCCACGGGCAAACGATCTATCTTAGGTAAGTAGAGTAGGACTGCCATTGTATATGGGAACCCGCACAAGCGTTTTACTCGGAAGGCCTCGATACGAAATTTTTCCCGATGAAGCTCTGATGAGTCAGAAGAGCTTTGTCAAGCAATTGGAGCACCAAGGCAGTTGACGGTGACTTGTGTCATCGGCCACTAGATACTACGTCTCAGCGGTTGTATTGCTATAGTTTTGATTTATCTGGATACAAGTGAACCGAGTCTCCTTGTGTGTCCATAGGTGACAGCAGTCGCTATCAAGGAAGAGCATGTGTTTGAGTGCGGTGACACAGACGATTTACGCTTAGAGACTCGGAAGTTACGGGATTCCGCTAGCCATTGCAGTCATTGCCCGATTAGCATACTACATTGCAGTGAGTGCATAGGACTATACTGCATTGCAGTATCGAGGCTTGCAGTGAGAGAAGTCATCGCAAAGTGATGGATGGGTGAGCGAGAAATGTTAGAGAGGGTCGTGCTATCTACACAAAATGCTGCCAGAGCAGTAAGAGTTACAAATGCTGCAAACGCTGCGAATGCTACAGGATCTGGAAGTGATGCAAGTGATCAGCAATTTGCATGACCATCATTCGTCAGGATGAGTGAATATAGCTGGTATGTCTACATACTGCGCAGAGTGCCGTTACCTGCTGGAGCACCTCTCGGCTCTGTCATCTATCGCCAGGTATGCCTACAGAAACCTGTCCAACCCTTCGAGCGCGAAAGCCCTCCCCTTCTTTTCCGTATCCCTGAATACCAGTCTGTCGGACGCCCTACCGGATCCTCTTTCTTTGCCCATACTTCACCGATCGCTCATTTGCCTCCACCATATCGTCTGATCACTCCGAGGAATATATGGTCGCATGGGGTGCATCTTGAGGGGCGGTGTGAGTCCGAAAGCCGCGAAATCACTGGCTGGGACGTATGTTATGTCCGTGCCGGCGATTCCGAAGACAATGAACGGATCGACATAGCGCAAAGGCCTGGCGAGGTGCCCTGCCAGCTGCGGCTGCGAGAGGTGAAAGGGGGCTGTTAACAGGCGAGCCTCTTCAGTCAAGTTGCACAGAACCGCCGAAATGTCTCCATGTGCGCTTTTGAGGGATAACACCAACTGCTTGCACATGGCACGGGCAATCCGTTGGACGAAATTAGATTCATATTTGCCCGCAATACAGCAATTTCGAACCATTCTTGCAACTGGCAAGAATACGCATTTCAGCTATTGTTGCGACAGGAAAGTCTTGTCAACTTGACGTGCATAACTGCCGGCGGAACATTACCTGTTGCTCATTTCTGCTGAGTTGCCTTTCCAAATTGACAGCTTCTCCGTGCATTGCAGCTCAAGGCGAGTTTGCTTACGGTATTCGGCCATGCGCGCGTCACCTGGCCGTTCCCTCACTCATCTTTCTGGGGATGATCGAGCCAGATCAAGTGTTGCCCCTTCAGCAACCGTCTTCCGATAATATGTTTTTCAAGAACATCGGACTTCGATGATAGAATCAGCTCATATAGTACTCTTGTTAGGCTGTACTCACGCTGTCTCCCTCCGCCCCGCTGCCCTTCCATTTTAGCTACTGCCAACTTTGGTAAGCCATGGCGTATTTGCAACGCCAATGCGCGGCGCGTCTTCGCAGGCAATGTGCCGTGAATTTAACGTGCGGGAGCTCCGCAGCTAGGCCTGAGCCAGCGATCACATCGGCTAGATACCGAGCGAAAGTCGCCTTGCACGTCTTCCGTATTACGTCGAAGTGTCCGGTCGCAGATAGAGAGGGGAATAGGAAATGATAGGGAGCAGTATTAATTTCCGCCGCCTCCTCCAAGTACCGCCGCTATCGCAAGCGCCGAGAAATCGGTTCAAGATTCTTAACACAGGATCCAGGTAAGGACGGCGCGTGTGAAATTTCACCGTCTCGGGGTTATCTTGATTGGTCTTGCGGAAACATATACTGATGGCGTGAGCGAAATCTTGCAAATCGACGAAGTAGTGTCGCGGCGACAGGTCCCGCACTCGAGGATTACTCATCCCACCAGTGCCAACTGTATAGAGCCCTCGCCCTCTCGTATCCGCGCGGGGGATTGGAAGCGACCGCGTCAAGATGACGCGAGATGACGTCGACTTCACGAAGAAACATCGGCCAAGACTCAAGACTTCATTTTTGGGAAGAAACTGAGTTGCTTTGCGGTCATTATCATTCATTCGCATACCAACCTGCCTGCTTGGTCACATGAGTGCGAACCTTTCCTTTTTTCTACGTCGAGGCCAACAAGTTCAGGATCGTCCGACTGCTCATCGGATTCCCTTTCCTTGATCCTACGGGCTTCCAAGTTCACCCATATTTACGGAGAAAGCTAAAAGGCTCAACTCAATAACTGTGACCACTCTAACAGTATCTGTAAATGTTTATCTCACATGGGCGTTCTCACCGAGCCTCTTTGCGAATGAATTGGATGATCCTGTAAACATTACCCTGAAGGGTGGACCAGGCAACTCCGCTGTCAAATCTCTGGGTAAAGGAGATCATACTCCGCTGCCATCGCTGTCGTATCCGAGAGCTGCAAAGCGCGTCGGTCAAGTCGATCTTCCTCGCCGGGTAGAGAGCGTAATGAGCATTCCAGTTTCGAAGCCACAACTCAGGTTGATGTGGGAAATGGGCGGGGCGAACCCTCGGCAACAGCTGTTGGAATTAGCAAGTCGACGTGACTCGGAGATGCTCGAAGCCATAGGAGTTTTCTGGAAACCCGCGGATACAACTTAGATGCGCGTGTGCGCGGTATATAATCCTCGCTCTGGAGTCTCGATTAGCCTCCTGGTTGTACACTCTATGCAAGCTAGTTAACCTCAATTCATCATAACGGCACAGTATTATTGACCGTTATGCAAAGTGAAACGTGACAGCAGCGAAGTCGGCATGACTGAGTGGTTATAGTGATTGATTAGAAATCAATTGGGCTCTGCCCGCCCAGGTTCGAGTCCTGGTGTCGACTCAACCTTTTGTGTTTGTTTTTGTCCTTCTTGCCAGTTTTTGGCGCAGAAATCCCTGCTGGCGCTCTGGTTGCGCGCTCTGGGTACGGTCGATTTGGCTAGACCACTACGTTCCACATGTACTACCACATATTGTGATCCGCAACTGAAGATTGACTACTGGAGTGGCTCAGTCGACGCGTCGTTTTCCTGCGTTGCAAGATAGACAACTGCTGAACCTCGCAGGTCTTGAAACCCAAACAGGTTCCTGTAAAGCCTCGCACTCGTTACTCACCTCAATCTTTTTACACGTCACAGATACGAAGCTTACGCGATGATTTCCCGGTATGACACAGTCGGTTTTGATACTAACTTGTCTTAGCGACTAAACACCTTGATTGTATGCTGAAATACTGATTGCAGAAGGTTGGCTATGCCTTGAATTAGTACGAAGGTGTGTCAACGTGATGAACTAATACTGCCCGCCCCCCTTTCCTCTTCTGAGGCAAAGAAGGGTAAGATCTACATGCTTTATATACCCTCCGGAATGACGGCGTTACAACTGGTTCTCCTACAGGAGCAGCATCAGTTCCCTCCTGTAGAGATACCGGCTATCTCGGCTACTCTACGAAGTGCAGATCGTGCACCAGGTGCACCAATTTCATCAATTCACATACTTCAGAGACTTCAGAAAGTTCCGATAGTTCAGATCGTGCAGATCGTGCACTTGGCCCAGGGAGACTCCTGACCCCTCTTGGCTCCCACACATCATGAATAGGTATATATAGAGAGCATTCTGCCCTTTTGTAATAGCCTCATGTCTTATGATTCACCCTTTGATTTCCTTTCAATTACGAAGCTGCCTTGAGTGCAAGACTTTCTCAGGATTAGCTACCCTCGTCTTCCACTTCCGGTATTGTAAGATCCTGTCTTGAAGTAATAAGTGTACATCGCTAGTGCTAGATCCCTTATACAACGCTATACAACGACGGTGCTATCTGCTATCGCAGAATAGATCACCGGTCCGCGACACCTCCCATCTGTCTCCTGATTGGCTGAAGATGCTCAGTGACCTAGACGCCTGGATGTCTGGACGTCTGGACGTCCGGACGCTTTTATGAACATGGTATCCAGAGTTGATTGTCACACGAAGAACTTCGAAATCTCGTGCACACCTCTTCGATCATCAGCCGCCGGAGTCACCCAGTCTTAGTTGCTGCAAAATTTCCAAGTCCTCTCTGATCACGTGGGATTCTGAACATTGTATCGCGGCAATGATTCTAAGACGCCTGTGCTTGTGGTAGCTGTTGGCATTCCTGACGTCTTAAGTGGTGACGGCAGCATATTCTGACTAGTCTGTTCTACAAGTAGCTATTTTGTTTAGGTTCTGCTTCAGTTCAGAGCTTTGGTGAAGTCGCTAGTCGATAGCACAGATCAACAGCACGTTTTATATTGAACACAATCGACTTTGATCCTATCGACTGAGTTAGTAGCGGTGACCCTATAACAGTTCCCGGTCGACTGCTTTGACGATCCGCAGGAATCCTGGGGACCAGTAGAAGTCTGATTCTGTGTGCCCCACTTCGATGCGGAGATCTCGGCTAAATCGCAATTTCTCTTTCCTCATGAAGTGTCTGCCTTGGTCAGAGTCGCACTGAATCGAGTCAGATCGCTCTGGAAAGGTCTTCCCAACATGTCACTGGAGAATCGAGCACAAGGGATCTGTCTGCGACAAACCTTTCGATCGCTCCAAAGCTTGCACAATAAGCTATCTTCGGGATCCCACTGACGTAGATCATCAACACTATCTAGTAGATCGAGTCACTTGAATGCCTTCAAATGAGGAGCTGCGTGTAATGTCCCGATGTGTGGAGCAAAGGTAGCATGAGTAGACTGCCCAAATAAGACAGAAGTCCAAAGATCTCTACTGACATTTCTCCAATGCGGCGCGATGCTGCGTGGACAATCCCTTGTATAAAGTCCTTACGTGTCCCAACTTCCAAAGATGAGGCGAAAAGAATGGACCATGTGGTAGGAGTCTTCCCGAGTCCACAATGCCAACGTGCGAGGGTGTTGCGACCACCAGATTGGCGACATACGTGGACGCGTACATCGTCTTCTGGATAACTATATCGGGCCTCCAGGGATGGATCCTTGCGGCTTTTCAAGCAGATGTTGTGATACTATGCCCAAACGTCTCCGCGTCTCCTTGCGGAGACGTATGAGCTCTGTATTGTTGTGACTGTCAAATCGCAATGTGGCGGATCCTCTCCCGCATTGACTGTGGTACGTGCTGTAAAGGCTGAGAACTTGAGATCGACTCGTGGCCGCTGATGATTCAAGTGTGCGTGCATCACGACCATGAGGATACACTGGACTGTTCCAGTAAGATTAAACGAGAACCGTGATTCTCAATCAGTGGAAGAGAATAGAGGCCACCTAGGCGATGGGTCAAATCTTGCAGGTAGATGTATTGTTACTGCTCTTGACGGGATTCCGCCTTGGAAATTATTATACGTGAGATAGCGGATCCAACCCGCTCGCACTCGGTAAGCGAGACCATCTGTGATTCTTCTGCCGCTGATGTGGGGTAACCGCCCTTCTTACTTTCGCCGAGCTTGCCAAATCAGGACTCCGTTCCAAAGTTTGAAGAGTTATTATTTTTTATTTTATATTCAGCTGGCTACTTCAATGAGCTGTAGCAAGCCTGCACTGTAGAATTCTGCCACGTTGCCAGATGTCAGACGCGCTCGTGGCTTTTCAGCCGTTCTCAGGTGATGCTGCAACTCTGAAAACTGATTACACTAGGCACGAGAGGTCATGGACGTTGTAAAGAGCCTGCTGACCCCAGATGCGACGCGCTGATATCCACCGCGACGCGCTGGTGCTCACCGCGCCGCACTGGGACTCACCCGAATGACTGTGTTCCGACCCATAACTCTGACTGGAATAAATTTGCCTCCTAATATACTTATATAAAAAAAATTAGATCCAGACTGACTTGTAATCTTATAGCTGGAGCTGGCGAAATTAGATCTTATTGTTTGACGCGCAAGTTCAATACTCTGACTCAGGCCTTGCAAACCTTACGTCATCCGCATTGAAGCTCAAGCATAAGTTAGGCAGTTGCTAAGACAGGTGAGCATTACATAACCACTGCGTAGTCCCACTACTTGGCACGTTAGGATCCGACTTGTACTTGAGATCGATCCTTTGACTTGTCAGTGATCGCTCGTGAGGTCGAACTGCAGTCAGGATTGACTAAGAACGGTTGGCCCTTAACAGACGTCGCTAAGCCCTCAGCATCTGTTTCCGCTTAGTGGCAGACCAAGCACCGCCTTTGTAGCGTTTGCATTGGGAATGCACTGAAAGATATATTCATTGCTGTTTTCACGAGCCGGGCGTCATATCCCCATCAAAGAGCTGCAAAGAGAACTGGGTTCCAAGACTAGACAGCATGCTTATTCGGCCGCGCAGGTCTATTATTTTACTTGCTGTAACTATCTCTCAGGTCTCATCTACTGGCTGCCATCGAGATACAACCCTTCTTCGAGTGTACCTTGCCTCTCACCTTTCTGGACCTGAAAACTCCACAGGTCTGGACGCAAAAATGTTGCCTTTATGCTTTAACCATGCCACATGTCGCTTTTGGGGTGTGTGTCATACGGCATATAACCTGAACATTCCTTAAATGCGGAGGTTGCCGGGTGTCAGAAACAACTAAGTGCACGAGAACAAGACCCAAGCGAAACCTCAGAGAGGAGAGACATCTCTTGCGGCGCTCTGACACGTCATGTTGCTGCTCTCAAAAGCCAACGCCCTCCAACATTTCAACGAAAGTTTCATAACGACGTTACGCTGTAGTGCGTAAGGGTGAGCATTATTGAAGTTACTTCTTTCAGCATTATCGGGCTTCTCAGGCAGTCACATGGCATGCAAGCCATCCGTGCAAGGCACCTGAAGTCGTTGTCTGTCTTCACAGACTCTCAGTAACGGATTCTTTCGTAAACAGCGTCACGAGTATTGCAGCTGGTAACGCTGTTGGTCAATAATGCTTGTGAAGGAAACGATCATGTGCGTTGTTGCTTTCTTCACGGAGTTGTCTAACGATCTCTCTATCCCTGCAGTCTGTCTCAGCGGCTGCTGTCACACCCGGAGATCCCATGTAGCGATGAAACATTGTGGGCTTCGACCGCGTTGTATTTGTACCGAAATAATGCAGTCGACTCGCGCTGAGACTTGATCTTTGCGCTCTTTGCTTGCTTGATACCCTTGACGCTCGTGGCAGAAGCCCTCTGTTTGCTTGCCGTCACTACAAGATACTGAACCTGAAAATCGCACGGGGTATCGATGAACTCTCAGCAGTATGCATAGGCCGATCAGGTGTGCCTTGGCGCGGCCTCTTCTCTAGATCATTCGAGCCTTCGCCACAGGGCTCGCCAGACGTTGACGTCGTAAGGTACCCTCGCGCCAGATCCATGACCACTGGCATATCCTCCTGATTGACAGATTCGTAGATGGTCAACCTGGTATAAGCCGCAATGCAAACCCCCGCGCCCCACCAACTCTGGCCTGCGCTTCCCTTCCCCGCGCGCTTATTTGTTGTGTATTTTTCAGTCGCTTCTTTCCTGATTCGTCATCGACGCAGGCGAGTCTGACGACAGCAGCGAGGTATGAGTCATCAGGTCGGCATGTTGTCGTTGTCGTTGTCCGTCTCTCGCTCGCCATCACTCCCCATGACAGGCACTCCCACTCCCAAGCACGAGGGCGCAGGCACGTCCGCCGCATCCAAGCGCCGCGAGGCAAATAGGCTCGCCGCCGCGCGATTCAGGACGCGCAAGAAGGACCAGGTCACCGAGCTCGAAAACCGCGTGCACGACTTGGAGGCCGAAAACTTTCACTTGAAGGCCGTCAACCGTACCCTCAGGAAGCGTTGCTCCGTTCCCGACGACCAGATCATCGAAATCGACGATGAATTTGCCGCGGGAAGACCGGCATGGCGCAGGGAAGTCGCTGGCGAGCGGTTCGTTAGTGATCGCGCCGCGAGCGAGGCCGCCGAGTTTCTCGAATCCCCGACGGGCGGAGGCGACGGCAACAAGAAGCGACGGCGCACGACCGGCAAAGCGAGCGATCCCATGTCCGCCGGATATCACCTCGATCGATCCGTCTCAGCATCCGGTGACGCAGACCCATACGTCGTCTTGCAGGATGACAATGACAGACTTCAAAATCAACTTCGTGCGTACGAGGATCGTTTGCGCTCGATGACGGACGAGCTCGTCGGGCTCAGGTATCGCGTGCGGGAAGAGACGGGGAATGCGTCCGAGGGCAGCGATCAAAGCCCCGAGGTAAGCCACTCTCTCCCCCAAGCAACATGCACTGACATCCCGCAGACCAACTATCGCGACTCGAGAAATCAACCAAACTATGCTCCGGCCCCAACATACACGCCCTTCACGCTCGATCCCGCATTGACCGGCGCAGCCGGAGATCCGCGATACAACGGCCTCTCGCCCTCGACTGTACACGCCAACCCCGTCCTCACGCTCGCGTCCGCCGCCAGCAATGCACGTCAGCTCCAACGCGTACCCACGAGCGAAAACATGACACCGCTGTCACCTGCCATGCGTCACGCTACCGAGGCCAACCCAATGTCGTACGGATCTCCTGGAACATTGCACGTTTCCACGCTCGTCGACGCCAGTACGGCTGGTCGTGTCTCGCCTTCTATCGCTCATCAACAACCGTACGGCTCACGGCCAGGGAGTCCAATGACCATTCGCGCGTTCGAAGCCTTGACCGAAGCCGTCGCCGCCGTTGATGCCGCTCAAGCCGCGCAAGACGCTGGTCAAGCAAGTCCCGGTGGCGCAAGCAGTCTCGCCCGACGCGCGTGGAACATGCAGCCCAATAACAGCCTCGGACCGCTCACAAGTCTTTCGCGTACGAGCAGTCGCGGCATGGATTCCCCTGTCAGCGCCGAACGAAGCGGCTTGCTCGGAGACGAAGAGGAAGAGTCGGACGAATACATGGCCGCCGCCGCTGCCTCGGGTCTCCCCCAGTCCTCGACGCGGCACCTCGCATCCGCCACGGCCACCTCCTCATCGCGTGACGGATCTCCCATCGGCTCGTCCCTCGAATACTTTGACCGGCGAATGGGCGGAGCAGCCATCGCACGTGGGGCCGCGGTGCCCTCGACTGGACGCGGAGGCAGCAAACTGAGAGATATGGACATTGATATGGACGCTTCGACGCTTATCGATCCAAAAAACGAGGATCCGGCGACGCCTCAAAATGAACGCTTAGAGCGCGACGCTGTGGCGGAGGACAGTGCAATGGGCACGCCCGTCGCTCACCAGTTGCCACCTCCGCCAACCGACTCGAACACAGACGACACCAATCCCGCTGACGCCACCCTAATATCGGAGGCCCAGGAAGGTACCGCCGCGCCACCCGATGCCGAGCAGGTCCCTCGCATCGCGTTCCAAGAGGTTCAGTAGTCTGGGTACGAGCTGGCCTGCCCGTTGCTTCCTTTCAAACACGCTTGTATATGGTTCCAAGATCGCCTCGTTTCGCCATAATATAGTACCCGCGCGTGGGATCTCGTTGTCATCTAGTCCCTTGTCACCCGTTGTTGTCCAGGTTGTCTAGGGAGTCACCCAACGCCAGCCTTGTTGTAATATATATGATTGAATGCTTCGATAAGCACGCGTTGAAAAGGATAGGCGGGATTGCATGGCGCTCGCCTTGCACAGCAAAGTACACGAGCTGGTGTGCAAGGTCAATGGCGTGATTGCAGCTGGGACCAAGCCCGCAAAGCACTTAGATGCTAGTTGCATTCAGCTCATCCAGAACCAGCGAAAGGAACCGGCGGGCCTGCGCGGCAGTTTCGTGAGGTTGTGATGCAAGTGGGACTGATACTGCCCCCGTTGTCTGAGCTCGTCTCAGTGGCATGGCCGAGAAACGGACAACCTTCACAGTCGGAATCTCAAGAGAAGCCGATGACACCGAGTAGGTCCGACAGGGACGCGATGCCGCCTGCCGTTGTCCTTTACCACGACGGCAGAACCTCGCCAAACTTCCCCGACAGCATCTCTCGTGCTAGAGTTCTCAATGACAAACGATCCCAAGTCCTCGTGGTTACTCCTCCTGAGATCCATCATATCGCCACACGTGTCCGCTCGACTTGTCGTCCCGCTGCCAGCCTAGGACCTCACCGCAAGGCAATCACACTGTCCGCTCACATTGCATACAAATCTGATATCATCGACCTTCGACATGAGTAGACGCCGCCATTCGCTCTTTTTAGTTCGACCTCGCTCGCTTATTGGACTGCAAGATCAAGTCAGCCTCATCCCTCTCCAACGCGTGACCGTGACTTACTCGGCTTGATCTTGAAATGCAGCGAGATCAGAGAGAAGATGAGGCACTGAGGAGGGATTTGTCAGCTGAAGACGCGACGCGTCCTCCTGTCACGCACCTTGAGATCCTGAATGAGATAGTAGAAAACCCTCAGTCCATCCGGGTCCTGCGAGTCCTGCACGTCGTTCAAGGATCCGATTTTGGCAGTCTGACGGGCAAGTCAGCCAAGAATCCCCCACAGTCCGCTGAGACTCAGGAAGACTCACCTCGAACGAGATGTGCTCGTTGCCGAGCCTAATCTCGAGCTCCTGCTTTCCGACAATGTTCTTGCGCGGCCACTGCGTGTCGTCTTCCCTGTAGTCCTGCATCAGCACGATCCGAAAGACGCATCCATAGCTGGAACTCACTTTGTGATTTCGCTCTCCTTGACGATCCGCTTGAGCTCTTCAATCAACAATGGGCCGATCCACACTGCAAGGAATATCAGTGGACCTGTCATCATTCCTCTTTCCTGCCATACTCACTCTCCTTCCTGATCAACGAATCATTCCTGTAATTCGAGTTGTTGGCGTATCGCAGCCGTCCTAGAAAGGATTCAGCATGGACCCGACTATTTCCTGGACTGTACTTACCCTGAGAGTATTCAAACTCGAGGAATTCATGACCGTGCATACCCTGATGACCGGTGCTGCAAACGAACAATGCTGAGCTGTCTCCATCAAGGAAATACCCCTCACATCGCTTACTAGTATCTGTGAAGAACGGTCAGCGACAGCACCACCGCATCACTACCGCACTTACCTCAGGTAGAAGGGATCCTGTTCAGGCGTAGTGGTAGCCATGATGATGAGTGAATGATGTATGGAAAGGGAGAGAGGTAACAAGACAGCACTAACTGTTCACCATCCAAGTATCGCTACCAACCACCTCCCCGCCGTGGTGCGCCCGCTTCAACTTCTTTTTTCGATCGAGCAGCGGGCAGTCGAGCGAGACAAGAGCAAGGTGATTTCGACGGTGAATGATGCCGACATGGTATTCCATCCCAATCGCACATCACAATGGCAATGGCATCTCGAACTGCAAGACCGCTCGCATGGAGGATACCGCAAGTCGCAGCGCGCTCCCTTGCTTCGTAGGTCCACCGCTTCCCGGGGCACTAGTACAATGACTGACATCCTCCCAGCGATGCCGCATCATCTACGAGCAATACCCTAACACCGCAAGCGCACTCCTCTCAGTCCGTCTCGTCATTGAGCGCATCCTCCGACCTTCCACCAACACACCCACGCACGTACGGCATCCACGTCGCAACCCTCACCCTGCGCGCGCACCACCCTTCACCGCTCACCCAATTCTCCGCATTCGCACTCCACGCCGCTCACTCGCTCGGCATTCCCGCATCCCAGCCCGCCGCTCTCCCCGTCACTCGAACCTTCTACACTGTCCTCAAGTCACCATTCGTGCACAAAAAGGCACAAGAAAACTTTGAAAAAAAGTATCATGGGCGCGTCATCAAGCTCTGGGACGCCGATCGTGAAGTCGTCGACAAGTGGCTGCGGTATCTCAAGAAATACAGCATCGGAGGTGTAGGGATGAAGGCCGTCGTTCACGATTGGACATCCCTCGACGGCGCGAGCGCAAGCACAAGTGCCGCATCCGACGCAACCTCGACCGAGACCGTCTCTGACAAAGTGCTGAAAGCCGTGGGCGAATTGACGGCAGACCTCAAGGAAGAAGTCGCGTCGGCGTCGGAAAAAGTCAAGGCCACTGCCACCACAGTGAAAGAAGCGGCGGGAGCGGCGGCACAAACAGTCGAGGCTCTGACGGGATTCGATACGCTCAAGCCCGACGAGAAGCCGTCGTCTGACAAGGCCGAAAAGAAGGCCGAAAAGCCGTCAAGCAACCAAGGCAAGCAGTAGTTGTACAGACATTACCTCACTGAAATGCAACAGATACAACATCGGGTCTGCGCGGCAATCGCGTCATGTTCCACCAGCTCATGTTCTGGATTGTCGCCTTTCAGACTCAATTGCTAGTGACTGACGCACTGCTGTCTTCCGGATCAGGACTCAATGTACTTTGTAACAGGTCGTTGAGCCAAGTTGAGGTATCTCCCGGGTCGAACATACGGTGCATATCTTCAAGCGCAAGTTCGAATGCACGCCTCGTCGAATGGACGTGTGTCGGAAGTCCTCCTTGACCGGGAATACTCTCCAATGCCCCGAAAGCTTCGCCGAAATGTGACTCAGATTGCAGAGGCTCAACAGGAAAGTCGAGATCACACTATGCGTCACCGGCTCGCCACGTCGGTGCCTTCGTACATCACTCTCCAATGAATCTATCAATGTACTCAACTGCATATCGCAGTTCATCGACTGTTTTCGTAATCGACGAGAGTATGTGACATTCCAACCATTGGACCAGTCTGGCTTGGGTCCAGATCTCTTCACCCTCGCGGACAGATAGACCAAGTCATTCTCGTCACGGATATTGCCCTGCAAGGTGCTCGAAGTCACCTCTGCCGCCGATGCCGCTGTCTCTGGTGTCGCTTCGTCGGAAATTTTTGAATCCAGCTCCGAGATTTCCAGCCAGAGAGTACTTTCAAGCGGCGCGTCCATCAGTCGCTTCGCGCAGTTCAGCGCAGCAAGCTCATTTTCGATATCAACGTTCCGAATGACAACATGATCGTACACTGTGTTCCCGCATTTGCAGCAATAATCAAATTCTCGAAACTCCCTCAAGGTCTTGCCCGCTAATTGCTGTTGGAACTGTCGTGCCAAGACGTCCCAGCTAGCAGACACGGCGCCATGCGTTCTCGGTACGAAACGATGAAAGCCAATCCCCTTGCCCGCAAATGCTTTGCGCCAGTCTGCGTAAAATTTCGTGACTGGCTTGAGCGCCCGATCAGCATAGGTTGAAACTTGTTTTGCATCTAGCAATTCCTCGATAGCGGCGATGTAGTCCGAGGTGCTGACATTATCTTCCGATGATATGCCTCTGCTCCGATACAGCTTCCTCCAGCACCATACCATCGAGCGCTTTAGTAAGTCCCTGTCCGATCTCTACTGATAGGTAACTCAGCGTCTCGGTACATATCGCTACAAGTGCTTGACCGACAGGCGATAGAGCACGTGGAGCGGACACACAAAAACATGTTCTTTCCGAAAGGAGGTTCGGACTGTCGTCCACCAGGAATTGGTCAAAGACTGGACGCTATGGTGTGGTGACAGTAAGGGTGAGGTAGTAACAGAAGCTAGCTTTGGCACCGGTCGTATATGACTCTCCGAGAGATGCGATTTTCTTGCTTACCGATGCAGACATGAGGGCAGTGTCCATCAATACCAGCTTTGCTTATAGATACATAAGCAGGATGGCAGTGTCAGAGATTGTCACACGCATTCCTGGCGAAAAGACGTGACACCGCCTTCCTTTCACGCTGCGAAAGCGATCACCTATGCGAAAGCGATCACCTATATATCCTGAAAGACCGTAAAGGTCCATCAACGTCACCGGTGCCATGGTCGCAGCTACTAACAGGCATCTGGTCAGCCGCCGAAGGAGCACAGCCGAATTCCTTTCCATGCTCTCAGCATGATAACCGAATCCGAACCTGTGGTGCTTCTTTTGGGTCACGGCTGGCCGAAGGCGTAGCCCATCGTCTTATATAGAGGAGCGGCAAGTCCTTCCTCCTCTGAGGGGCCTCGAACAAAAGAGTGTTCAAGAGCAGGGCCAACGGACTTCCTCCTCTGAGGGGCCTCGAACAAAAGAGTGTTCAAGAGCAGGGCCAACGAACAAACGAGAGACCATACAGAAAACAAAACGTCACTAGCCACGCGCTGTAGTCGACGCAGTGGAGGGTCAACGGATGCGCAGATAGCATGATGGCTGTGAGTGGCAACTCGAGCGCGCCCTCCAACGCAATACGAGGGAGATGATGTCATTTCCGCTCGTCACCAGCGCGTCGGCGGCCGAGTATACGGAGATCGACGAGCGAGGTTTCAAGTTGAAGCGTTTCAGGTTGACTTTCTCCCCGGCGATGGCAGAGAAGAGCATCACGCCAGCCACAGACACACCGCTTGCATGAAGCTCGTCAACAAGCAGATCGAGCGCGATGGCTCCGTAAGTCGCGTTCTCTGGGAGTTTGTTGTCGCACCGTTTATTCATTCGCGACCTAGGGATACGTCACACTCCGGCCGGAAGACGACGAGGATATGTGGCATGTGTATAATCTAATCTCAGAGGTAGGTCGATACGGGTCGGAGAGATCGAATGACTCAAAGCTCAGCTGTTGCGCAGGGAGACGAAGTGAGAGCTGGTGCCATCAGGTATGTTCGCATCACTATCCCTTGTATGCATCTTATCTTACCTTCTACCTCAGGCGTGTCACGACAACATCGTCTACAGGATCCACAGATTCTACTCGAGTTAGGCTGAACCTCACAATCCGGGTGAAAAAGGTCAGTATGGTCAGAATCTATTGGACTCAGCGCTCATGCCTTGCATGCCAGACGTCATTCTCGCCTTCCGCTTCATCGTCAAACGGTGCCACTTCGCAAGATCCCAAAAACTCGACAGCAACGCTTCAGATCAATGGTACTGTTACCAACGAGAACGACTACGTGAAGCTGGGCGCCCATCATACGCTGGATCTCGAAGGTAAGCCGAATGCTGCTGTCCCGCTTTGTGTGGCTCATTCCGTCTATTGTGTAGCCAACCGGGACTTTCGGTTATACAAGGCTTCCGGCTGGGACAGTGTCAGCCTGGAACGGATCGAGGAAGCGACGAAAGAAGGGAGAGGCGCTGACGTCGGCGCCGTGGTTCTCGGAGAAGGCAAGTTCTCCCTAGTCATTCTACGTTCCGTCCTAACACCCCTTAGGCCACGCCACAATATGTCTTCTCTCGGAACACATGACCGTCATTCGTCAGCGGATCGACTCTTCCATCCCGCGTAAACGAGCCGGCGCCGCCTCCGCACATGAAAAGGCAATGGACAAGTTCTTTGCGGCAGTCTACGCCGCCATTCTGCGGCATCTTCCTTTCCAGACGCTCCGAGCCATCGTCATAGCCTCGCCAGGCTTCACCAAAGAGAGCGTGAGTAACCCTCTTGAATATGGCATCCATGGTATGTTGACGTCTCCTCCAGCTTTACGACTACATCTTCCAACAAGCTTCGGCAACGAGTAACAAGCCGCTCATGCAATCTCGGCCGAAATGGGTCAAGGTTCACAGCAATACAAGTCACGTTCACGGACTGGTAGAAGTGCTCCGGAGCCCAGAAGTCAGTCTCGGCTTTTCACTGTCGTGACATGACTGACATTCGAGATATCACACAGGTTGCAACCCTACTGCAAGGCACGAAATTCGCTCGTGAAGGTATCATGCTGGACAAGTATGTCCCTTGGGTTCCGCTTGCCATGCCCGATCTGACTTTACGCTTCTCTTAGATTTCACAAAATGCTCGGATCCGACGAATTGCGTGCCTGGTACGGGCCGGACCACGTCGAGCTCGCCATCGATCGCGGAGCCGTTGGCACATTGCTCATCTCGGACGAGCTATTCCGGTGAGTATTCCACCAGTCATATCCACATCCGGGACTAAGTTGGATTGCGCAGATCGAATGATCCGGGACAACGGAAACGCTATGTGGAAATGGTTGAAGCCGTGCGTGCAAAAGGTGGCGAGGCTCTGATCTTTTCGAGTATGCACGAATCCGGTCAGCGTGAGTACCTGTTGCATTCCATCTTATTTCGCAAGCTGATGGCGTTTCACAGAGCTCAACATGCTGACGGGCATCGCGGCGATCTTGACATACCCGTTGGACATAGAAGTCGTCGAAATGGAAGAGCGAGAAGAAAAGGAACGCCTCGAGAGGGAGAAAAGAGAGGCAGAGGGTGCTGGCGAAGAACAATAGCCCAGCCAGCATGCGCCCGAACCATCATATGATGCATTACATTCGATATCGGAAGATTTTAATGGCAAAGTCGAATCATTGTTCAAGTCGATTTGAGTGTCCATCTTTCACGGTCTTTTCCAACTTCCACATCGCAGGCTCTCAGCTCTCGTTTGACATTATAGCCGCAATAGCCGAATCCTTGTTCACTGGCATTACGAGAGGAAATGTGCTAGTATGCGATCATAAAGAGGTGTACCCAATCCAGAGGCAGGATCCCAACCGGGAACCGCCGGCCTGTCGAAAGGAGCTGAGCATCAGAATGTGCTCAAAAGAGGCTGTTCCCAGCTTACCAGTCTCCGCTGAAGCCGTCAAAGTTGTTGTTGCCGGTGAGAACGTCTCGGAAAAGTGAGGTATTGGAATAAAAGGAGGGCAACGGATTGCCCAGCACCGGCGCTTTCGCCTGTTTGAGAGCCCCATTGATAAGAGCCAGCAGAGCAGACGCCTGCCAGTGTCGTTAATCATTGACTATTGAAAGCAGCTCATGTGATAAGGAAACTTACCACGGGAGTGGAAGCACTTGTGCCTCCATAGGTATACCACGATTGTGTTCCGAGGATGGTGATAGCGATAAGAAACTCCTTTCCCTGTCCGCGAAAGGCATCAGCGTATCATTTTTTCCCTATCACATGCTGGCCGAACCTGAGCGGATATGTCAGGAACGCCTGCGTTGTTTTGCAGTGTGCCAAAGATCTCTGATTGATGTTTCTGATTGTATGCTGCGATTGCGTTCCGTTGCCACTGTGGCGGCGAGGTCTCCGCCGAGAATCCTCCAGCAGAGTCGAATGCCCAATCACCTGAAATCCATTGGTGAATCAGCTGAATAGGTCCACTGTGAACTGAATGACTTGCGTTCATTGTTGGATACGATCTGTAGCGAGGTCACGGTCGAGCCTGTGGAGACGACACACCTTGGGATAGTCACTCAGTGGGATAGGCAATTGTTGAATGCTTACCATATCTCGTCTGAGTTGCGCCGACCTAAAGGCAAAATAAGAGAGTCGTCAGCTACTAGCTGGTGGGACGGCAGGTGCGACTTGCTGATATCCAGTGCGGACACAGGGCGGGCTAGCCTCTGAAGGTCAGCAGAGCTCCGAGTTCAATGACCCACAGCTTACGTCCTGGATATCTTGATTACCGTCGTCTCCGCTTGATGCTAGGAGCGTAGTGCCTTGTAAGACTACCGCGGAGGCTATCGAAATGCAAAACCTTTAGATCCCTCATTCTCCCGACAAGCGAATACCTCAACGCACTCATATCACAGTAGTATGCCACACAGTCCGCGCTGCACTCCTGTGCGCCATACGAGACCGATAGAACGTCTGGTCGAGGGTTCCCGTTTTGCCCCATTCGTGCGACGGAGCCATACCTGACAGGCAACAGATTTCGGCACGGCGCTTGCAAATCACGCAGGGACGCTTACAGTGACAATGCGCTCAGCGATGGTGCTGCGAGAAGCTTGATCACGACCACGATGTATGCATGAACGGGACGAGCTTGCCTTGGAAATCGTAAAACTTCATCGGATAGACGAGCGGGACCATGAGCTTGGTAGAAGGGTCAGTCAAGTACTCTGCAAGCGAGACTGATCGCCACGCACCTCAATATCCAGATCCGGCTCGGTGTGATTCGGCTCATCGGTGGATTGGCTTACTGGGCTCTGGATCATCAGCTTCGTCAAGCGGCCTATCTATTCACCCCAGACATACCTCCAGGCACCTTGATATCGATTTTCTCCGGCACGTAATCTCTGGGTATTCTTCCGTCGCCATAACGCTCGAATCCCGCCTTCAAGTCATCCGGGTTGGACTGGTCGGTCTCAAATCAGCAAGCATGGCGCCTCCTCCGGGGCGTGGGCTGACCTGATATGGTCTCAAGCTACGAGCGTCTTTAGCTTGGCCTTTCATGCGTGAAATCCAGACTCACTTCAACGTCGCCGCGCTCACTCCCGCCGTACTTGCGACATCCGGAATGGGCATATGATAGATGGCTCTCAGGCACGCCGGTGTCATCTCCGGCCCAGGAATCAGCATGTCATTTGCAATTCTGGTAAGGCACTCACCGCCACATCACACGACTTGAGCCCCGACGTCATCGGCGGGCCGTGCGGCGTCGGCAACTTTACCGCATCGGAATGCATTGTTCGAGCCAACTCCTCCTCCTTGAGTGCCCTCTTGGAGATATGCGGGCGAACCTGACCTGCCCCCCTCATCAGCCCTCTTCTTTCCCTCCTCCCCGCAACTCACGAAAATCACTCCCCGGGCTGACGTGCCCGACGAAAGCCGCCAATTTTGCCGGAAGGCTGTACGCCCGGGTTCCCAATTGATACAGCACCGCATCTGGGCCTCGAATCCCTTCCAAGTCATCGACACCCCTCGGGACGTACTTGTGTACGGCAAAATCGGCATCGACTATGATGAGCGTCAGCCCAGTCTCGCCTCAATGTCGTGCAACTCACACATTCGATTCGCCTTTTCGATTTCGACCCAGAAACTCCACGTCTGCCCGTCGTCGGTCCTATTCACGTGATGCGGCTGAATCCCATGTCGCCTGAGAAATTCGTGCGCCATCTCCACCGCATCCGGGTGCGGTCTGCGATTCGTCAGCCCAAAACCTATACACCGCCATCGCTCGTCACTCACGCCACGAGCGCCATCGCCTCGTTGTGACTTAAAAACCTGCGAAACCTCTCGTGCGCGGGATCATTCACCTGGCGCAACACCTCGCGCACCCTTGCCTGATCCCTCGGCATCAACCGCATTGACATCTCAAACTCCAAGCCCTCACCCCTCTTGCCCACACCGGCTTCTGCCCCGTCCCGAAACAACCTTCTGACCACCTCAGCACCGCCATCTCTCTTGCTCAAAGCCTCCCACACCTCGATCCTCTCCCACCGTCGATAATGCTGGCCGTGATGCACCTCATCCCATCCAGGCGAGCGATGCCTGATCATTTCGCCAAGCTTCTCCTTGACGGGCGCAGCGGCGGTGATCCCCACGATGAGAAACGCGCGCAACAAGGTACCCAACGCGAGCATGATGCGAGATCCATACCCCATACCGCCACTCACCACCACCCTCTTCCCGCCCTCCGCCACCTATATACCCGCGTCCGGCGCGATCCGCCACCCGAAATATCCCAGGCGGGAAGCAATGTTTCATCGGGTCTCCCTAAGCGAAAGCATAGCCCATCAAGCTTTTCTCTCCTCCCCTTGGTTTTCGGGTTGATGACTGCCCAAGCTGTGCCCGAAAAAAAAGCCCCTCTCGAGAAAGCGAGCGATCGGAGCGGGTGACCCCTGATGGAAGGGTGATGGAAGAATGAAACACGGGAAAGGACATCTCGGGGGAATCACCTCGATCCGCTCTCGTCATTCGAGGGTTTCCTCCCTCGATGGGGAGCGTCGATCAGTCCTGCCGAGATAGATCGACAAAGATCCAACCATGTCCGATGGCAAGGGCTGGTGGCTCAAGAACGAGGCAGAGAGAGCCGGACCGGGCTGAAACGCGTATGAGCGCGACTGAGGCGGGGATTGAATAGGGGTAAACTGTCTCGTCTCGATCGCCACGCCATTCGCCGGACGAGCCGAGTCTGATGGAAACCGTTTTCCCAAGGATGCCTGTGTTCCATCTCCCTCTCCCTCTCCCCCTCCATCGCGTATCAATCAGAACCCCATCATCCACGCATTCGCCACACTCGTTTCTGCCATTCGTTCTCCATATACGCCACCACCAATGCTCCCCCTCACTCTCCTTGCATTCCCTACTGCCGCCACAGCGCAAAACCTCGGCGCCTACTTTTCCCCCTGTCCCGCCGCGGCACCGCTCGCGCAAATCGACCCGGCCATCATCAACGGCTACGCCCTTGCCGCCGACGCCATCTGCGCGCCACTCAACACCCCTCCCCCTGCCACATCATACACCGCCTGCCCGGCTCCCTCCATATTCGACGCTTACTTTACCGACACATCCATCTACTTCCGCTGCACCGCTTCCCTCTCACCCACCTGCAACGGCGGCTGCCCCCCAGCCACATTCTGCATCAGCACCACCCTCCCCTCGGCCCCCTCCACACCCTTCTACCTCTGCGGCATCCCATGCGCATCAGGCTTCTTCCTCTGCTCCGACACCGCCACCAAATTCCTCGATCCATCCTACACCGCATTCTGCGACCCTGCAGCCTCGCAATGCGGTACATGTGCCTCGGCCGCGTCGCTCCTCCCGGACGGATCATGCGCACCGAGCGCCGTCATTAGTGCGTTGCCTGTGCGCGCCAGCGCCAGGAAACGAAGCAGGAATCACGCGGCGGGCGTGTCGGCGCGGTTACACGAGGCGATTGACGCGATGGATTGTCCAAGGGGAACGAGAAAGTGTGCGACCGGGGAAGGCGATGAGGCGGACTGGGAATGGTGAGTCGGAGTCGGCGTGCGCTTGCTTTTGGTCGTGCGTTCGGGTGAACGAGGAGAGCGTTTGACTGGCTGGCGTGATGGCAATGCCAAGTGGGGAATCGAAAGATCCGTGACGGTCCGTCTTGTATCATTTCCGTATCAATCGGAGTCGTGACACAATTCCCCGTCGACACCGCGACAGTCTGGGCAATGCACTCGGGCCCGCGCAAAGGGCGAGAGAGTCCAACTCGACCGCTACCTGTTGCGCGAATGCGGCAAAGTGGCCGAGGCGTCGAAACGGTGGATGACATTGCCAGCGAGATCGGCAGCTGATGTTCGCAGGATCGAGTAAATGGCGAGAATCCAAGAGGCCGATGGCATAGGGGATATGGCCGTCATGCGAATGCTTTGAAGCCACGTCGACACTCGCACCAAAGGGCGTCCTCCGTTTCTAACCTGCTATGCCATTCGATCCAACGTGCATCCCTCGTTCAAACTTTACTCACACTTTTGCTTCTCTCCTCTATCCTCGCGCTCCCATCCCGCTCAACACCAACCTCCCCAGTATCGCTGTCATGGAAGACCTCTCCTCGTGCGGAAACTGTCCATCCCGGGGTGGCCAAGACTGCACTCTTCTTCCCGGAGTGGTCGTACGTCCTCCCTCTCCCTCCTCAAGCCGGCGCTGATCCATCCCACGTTGCCCAGTTCGGCGGCGTGACTTGCGATCGAGGGTCTTGCATCGCCGTGGAATGCCTCGAAGAGGAAGGCTACGAGCTCGTCGGTTCCACCTGTCGCATGCGCGGATCCCAACCAGAGCTGCCGCCCTCCTCACCAACCTCGCCAATCTCCTCGAGCGTCGCCGCTACACACAGCCCTCACCGCTTCCTCCTGGCGCCCCGCTCCCCTACCGCCATCCACATCGCCCACCGCGCCCAAGCACGAATCGACCCAGACGCTCACGTTACAATCTACCTCCAATACAGCGGGTTCGACCTATCGCCGGAAACGGGCAGTGAAGAAGGAATGCGGATGATGGAGGCGTCGGCGGGAAAGGCCAAGGGTTTCGGGCCGGTACTGGAGAGCATTCGAAAGATGGAGAATGTGCGCATTGTTGAGGCCGACGGGACGTAGCAAGGGATCTCGATAGGCCCTTTGAGCCGAGAATGACTTTGGTGATTCAGCCCTGCGCGGTATTTGCTGGAGGCAGCGCGGGACGAGTAACAGAAAATGAGCCCCCTTGGAACGAAACGAGGACCGTCAGCCGGTCTCCGGCGACAGATGGATATGGCGTCGGATAAATGCATAACGTGTTTTGCTGCTAGACGCGTACCGATAGGACATGGATACAGATTTATTGGTCAAGACTGAGGTGTCCGTCAGCATGGCTCGCTCACGCGCACGAAGCGCATGTCCCAGGTCGTTGCCGAGGGAATAGCGTTGAGATTTACCGTTCCGCCTCGTACAGCAGCGATTGCAGTGGACTTGTCCTCGCTAAGGGCGACTCTGTGTCGGAGCTTTCAACCGACGCCGAATTCTTCAAGCTTACCGGAAAAATTCCTGGCACTTCCTCGACCGAGATCGAGGTCGAATCTGATGAATCTGTCAGCTGACCTTTCGCACGGTAGCATCGTCATGCCCAGAAACTGATAATAGAGCAGACATGTTGTATTCATGGGAAGAAGTTGTCTTGTGCTGGGACACATGTATACGTACAGAGTGGTGTGGAAATCGCAGACCGGCAATTGTACGCTCGGGGAAAGCGCCTTCACCTCGTATGTCATCAGTCGTTTATTCCCATACTTCGAAAAATGGCCGGCGGACGCTGTGGTGTGCCCTTCTAGGCCGCCCAGACAGCCTTCAAGCCTGTACTAGCAAGGTAAAAGCATTTCAGTTCTACATTCTTAGTTCTATCAGAAGGTTGATATAGATAAATGGATGCGGCGTACAGCAGGAGTAGAGATAGCTAGTCAAAGATGCGCGACCGAGTCTCCCTTGACTCGGCGGATGCAAATCACCGATGTTTGTCCGATCGGCGATCTGTGCTGGGCGTGGCGTGGTTGACGTCATCCGAGCGAGTTTCAAGTCGACTTTTTATTGAATTCAGCCATGGTGGGCGAGGAGGACAGGCATTCCCCTCGTCACGGACCAGACACATCCATGCTGGCATCCCTCCTTCGAAGAAGATCACATCATCTCATACGCGCACCCGTATCCATCACTTTGCATCCCGTCCTTCGATACACCTTGCCCTTCCCCCCGACCCTTCGCCTTCGCTCACCACCCTTCCACATGCCGCCCAAGCGAAAGCGCGGCGCACAAGCCGACCCCGTCGACACAAACCCGGACGAGAACCCGGCCATTCTCGACGGCAAGACGGCGCTCCGTGCGAGTCCTGATGCCGAGGGAAAGGGCGAGGTCATGCAGGTTGCCAAAGTTATCGGCAAGGAGAATGCCGGGATGCTCGATATGGAGGCCGAACGCGAGATCAAGGAGACACCCAAGAAGCGGACGCGAGCTCCCGCCAAGAAATCCGCCAAACAGGTGAAAAAGGAGGAACCGGATTCCGAGCTGAGCGAAGTTGACGCCGCCACGGACGGCGTCGTCGCCAAAGACTTTACCGACGAACCCGACTCGAAAAAAGCGAAAAAGACACCCACCAAGGCCTCTCGCGCCGCGAAAAAGGGCGCCGACGAAATCAAGGCATTTATTGCCGAACAAGCAGCGCTCAAAGCCGCCACCGGTACGTCCGAAGCAACGAACAAGAAGCCGAGAGGAAAGGCTGCGGCCAAGGTCAAGACGGAGGAGGACATCGATGCGGCTGTGATGAATCGGGACCCCGAGGCCGATGATCCGGAGGATGGGGAAAAGGAGGATGTGGATACGGAGAAGAGGGAAGCCGCGCGGCCGCCGCCGGTAAACAGTGATTACCTACCCTTACCATGGAAAGGCCGTCTCGGCTATGTACGTGACTCCCACCTCCCCACCCTTCTCTCTAACACCTTTTTTAGGCCTGCCTCAACACCTACCTCCGCTTCAGTAACCCACCCGTCTTCAGCTCCCGCACATGTCGCATACAGTCCATCCTCGACCATCGCCACCCGCTCCGCGACCCCTCCGCCCCGGAGCACGCGACCAAAAACCGCCCGGACAAGACCCAACCTGCCGACATTGCCCGCGGGCAACGCTACGTCGAGGAAATCGGACTCGCCAATGCGCGGGATATCGTCAAGATGCTCCGATGGAACGACAAGTACGGCATCAAGTTTATGCGGCTTAGCAGTGAGATGTTTCCGTTTGCGAGCCACGACGAGTACGGGTACAAGCTCGCGCCGTTCGCGGCCGAAACGCTCGCCGAGGCCGGACGCGTCGCCGCCGAACTCGGACACCGGCTGACGACCCATCCAGGACAGGTGAGCCTTCCACCCTCTCCCCCATCCACGGCTAACCCTCCTCGCAGTTCACCCAACTCGGCAGCCCACGCAAAGCCGTCATCGACAACGCCATCCGCGACCTCGAATACCACGACGAGCTTCTGTCCCTCCTCAGCCTTCCGCCCCAGCAAGATCGCGACGCCGTCATGGTCCTCCATCTCGGCGGCGTATTCGGCGACAAGCAGGCGACCGTCGAGCGGTTCAAGGAAAACTACAAGGGCCTCTCGCAGAGCATCAAGAACCGGATCGTGCTTGAGAACGACGACGTCTCGTGGAGCGTACACGACCTCTTGCCCATCTGCGAAGAGCTCAATATCCCGCTCGTCCTCGATTTCCATCACCACAACATCATCTTTGACGCCGACAAGCTCCGCGAAGGCACCAAAGACATCATGGACCTCTTCCCCCGGATCAAAGCCACGTGGGACCGCAAACACATCACCCAGAAAATGCACTACTCTGAGCCGACCCCGCAAGCCATCACCGGACGCCAACGCCGGAAACACAACCCGCGCCCTTTCACCTTTCCGCCCTGCCCGCCCGACATGGACCTCATGATCGAAGCCAAAGACAAGGAGCAAGCCGTCTTTGAAATGATGCGCAATTTCCGGACACCGGGATGGGAAAAGATCAACAATATCATCCCGTACGAGCGCGCCGACGATAACAAGCCCGAGCCAAGGAAGCCGCCCAAGAAGAAGACGAAGAAGCAAATCAAGGCCGAGGAGGAGGATCCATCGTTGATTGAAGAAGAGGAGCCGCCCAAGGCGGTGATCCCGGAAGAGGAAGTCGGCATGGGTGGTCCCGAGAACAGGGTGTACTGGCCGCCGACGTAAGTCTTCTCCCTCTCCTCTGAGTACACGCACTAACGCCCCCTCAGTATGGAAGAATGGCTCCGTCCCAAGAAGCGCGAAATCACCAAGAAGAAACCACAAGAGGAACTCGACGCCGAGGCGCTCGCCAACCCAACACCCATGAACCTCGAACTGCGTAAAGCCGCCAAACAGCGTCTGCGCGAGAAGGCCGAAGCGACACTCGCGATGATTGGCGGCGGCGGGGACGAAACGGACGTCACGGCAGGCACCGCGACTGATGGCGCCGGCACCGACGGCACGACCGCCAGCACCAAGGCCAAAGCGAAGAAACCTGCCGTCAATGGCACCAAGCCGAAACCCTCACGCGCCAGGGCCAAGAAGGCGCCCGTCAATAACGAGCCCGAGTCCGAGTTTGAGGAGGCCGCGCAAACGAGCGAGTCCGACGCCGGTACGCCACCGTTGTCCGAAGAGGACAGCAAACCCGCTAGACCTGCACCGGCTCGCACCGGCTCACGGCGTACCGCGACGGGGAAGAATGTGTCGTATGCTGAGGCTGAGGGGTCGCCAGAGGTGGAGAGTGATGTAGATATGCAGTAGTGAATATGCAGTAGAGCAGGTGTAGATACGTCGTTGGGCGCACTGTACGCCCGAGCGGCATAGACAGTTGATATAATGCATCATGTCAGGAAAGCCTACCTGCCGTTGCTCTCTGACGAGCGAAGTACCTCAAGTTACGGACATTTCAGGCCGGGCCACACCTGCGTTCGCAACTTAATTCACAGTCCGTCAAAGGCGAACAGCACCAGTGATACCCAAAGCCACGCCCAATGCAAGTGAACGCAGAACGCCTGTTGCTTGGCACAAAGCCTTTGTCCTGATCGACCCGCAGGCGAGACGTGATATCGAGAGTGCAATGTTGACTGACCGCAACGAGTATAGCTAGGGACTCGCTGTTGGTAAAGACCGATCGCCGGCTGCGGTCGTCTTCAGACGGGGTCCAAGCAGTTGCGTTGCGTATTCGAAACGATATGCCAATGTCGATAACGCATCCAAGACAAAGCTGCGGCGTTCCCCATACATCGCCATCCCCGTCTACGAGACACCCTCGTCCTTGGCCTTCAACGTCCTCGCCCAACCATCCACCTGCTCCACGAGCTTGCCAATGGACATCACCTCCTCCTCCCTCCTCCGCACTTTCGGAAACTTGCTGGTCCCCACCACCTGTTCCTCCGCCTGCACCTCGATCCGCTCGACCTTTCCATCCGTATACCCCACGACCACTTCACCGCGCTGCACATCCCTCGGCAGCATATCCACCAGCACATTCACGTTCATGCTCGCCGCCATCTTGGGATTCGGTGCCGGGCGTTCTTGCGTCGTGTTGCCTTCCGTTGCTACAAGACTCAGCAGGAGCTGTATCGGACGCGCAGACGGCGTGTGGAATGGGTTCAGCTTTGCATGGATGGCTGAAGCGGACGTCAGCTCGTATCTTGGCGCGCCTGGTAGTGAGCTTACTGCTGATATGGCTCCGTGTGATGCGTAGTCCTGGCGGCATGGTGTACAGATATTTGTGGACGGCTGGGAGAGGATTGAAGAGAACGAGGTGAAGCACTTGAACCAACTTTTGGTCGACGTCCACTTGAATTGCGTCGATCGCGCCGCGGGCCTGCTACGGTCGGCGGCCGGAAGCCGTTCGCCTTCTCCGTCACCACCTTCAGGTTTACACATACTTTTCGTGAACTCCTCGATTGACATTCAGGGCTAGCATGCGGTCATTCTCGTTGACATTTCGTCCCACTTGGCATATAGTATTACATGAGCTTTCTACGACGGGCGAGAGGCGACAGGTTGGTGGTGATGAAGAGCAAGAAAAAGCTTGCCAAGTCAGGCGACTGCATTCCGGGGGCTGGATCTAATCACTGCAAGGCGTCTCAGATACCAGCAATCCTCCCTCGCGTTGGTCTTCTGGGTCAAAGGCTCCATGGGAAGAAGTCATTTCTGACCGGTGGTTTCATTCTTCTCGGCGACCTTGAATGCAAACGATTCCGCGCTTGATCGTAGCGAAGACGTCCTCGTAGAGGCATCCTTCCAGGAGTGCCAACTGCGGTTTCACCTCACCCATGACATAGTCCATGCCGAAGAAAATTGTCCTGCCGACATCCCTAACTTCATATTTGATCTTCCGCCAGACGGTCTGATACTGCGCCGCCACTGACTCCATTTTCTTCCAAAAGTGGAAACAATCGAGCTGGGCAGTGCGGGAGACGTAGATGACGATTCGAGAACACCGGATGAAGTAGAATGGCGCCTAGAGCTGTACACGAAGGCGGATCAGGGCAGCGGCTGTCCGGCGAGTCACAAAACTTGCATTGAGAATCCAAGCATCAAGAGCAGTCTGGCCTTGAGCAATGATACCCACGTCGGAATATTCGCGAAATGAACCCTCGAGTCTAAGGTTCACATTCTGCAACACGCTTTGAAGCAGCTGACCCAGAACGTCGATCGTCTCGAAACGTCGTACGCCGGATGTATGACCTCTTCCAGTACAGCTTGAGAATTTGTAGGCCAGGTTGTTAAAGCTAGAGGCGTCCGCCTCAAAAACCTCACTGCTCACAGAACCGGGAGGCCTGATCGCCAGTGTTGTGCACGCTCTCAATCGGTTGGGAGGAGGGGGGCGTGAGACGTTCCAGTGGACCAGATATCGGAACGGCGAAACCATGGTCGGAAGGGGATTGCAAGGTTGATAGACATTGCACTGGGAAGCCGGTATACTAGTCAACGCCAGTACCCAATAAGCTCGTTTCATAATCTTCTTCCGCATCCGACGAGATGGTAAGGCGCAGGTTTAGAACTGGAAAGGTGCACGTCTTTTCCACTAAGCTCGAGTCATGTCTTTTATACTAAATGGGGAGCATATCAGTATAATTGCGATAATGAGAGGCAGGAGACGTACTTTATGTACTTGAACCCTGCAAAATATTGTCGTTGTCTAGTCCTAGATTCTCAACGTAAATCTTCGATGCTTCAAACAAACTTAGTCTCCCACAATGTCGAATCAATCCCCTTTTGTGAAGCTTTTCGAAGTAATGTTGTCAGAAGGTTGCCGTAATGATTGTTCCCGGCGATAAATCTCCCAGTCTCCAGCAGGATCTCGATAGGGAGTATTGGACCGTCCGTCGATAGGAGGCGTTAGACGAGTCGAATTCGACCCCTTGCCGGCACTTACAGAATTCGCCTCTTTAGCCAAGATTTCCGTCAGCACCTCCATAGCACTCTCTTTCACCGGCAGTATCGTCTTTCTCTTCTCGTCCATTTCTCCCGGAACGATCTCACCAGACTCGGTCCCTGGGTCATTCGCAACCTGTCGATCATCTTCATCCTGTACAGCCAGATGATCGATCGTGAGAAAAACTTCAAAGATTTCATTCACACTGTCGAACGGTGGCTTTGTGAACGACATTAAGACTTTCGAGGATTATTTCCGCAAGTCCTGTCAGAATCACAGGATAGGATATCGCTGCGTCCTGCGAGTCGAAGAAGCTTGTCGAGCTGATGAGATTGGACAGGCCACATCTGCCAATGCGTCTTCAAGCGGGGACGGATATGAAACGGCGGATAGCACAGGAGAAGCGGAGAGCTCTTCGTGACCTTTTGTTCCATGATGACGAGCCTGGCAACGGCTCTGACAACCTGGCAACCTACACTATAGTGAACTCAGCAAAAGCGACCCTCACTTGCGCCAGTTAGTCAACTCGACCTGGAGACAAGCTCGGAGAACCGTTGCTGGCGACGTCCGTCGTTGTTGCGATATCGCGGATCCGTCTGTGTTTGGGTGTCAGCTGTTCTGAATCTATGCAGAGATCAGCTAGGCTTCAGCACTGTCTTGACGCTCGCGTCTTTCAGCATTAGACGGAAGGATATGACAAGCAAGAATGATGGACGGCAAACGCCTTCAGAGCTATATAGTTCGAAATAAATCGTGCGCATCAGAAGAGTGGGCGTGAGGGGACAGCTTCATCAGAGCCGGACACGCTATTGATGTGTGAAATCCAACTGAGCAAGAGTTTGACGAGGTCAACCGTGCCACAGGAGCACAAAACGACCACACCGTACGTTCATATGGGATAAGATGACGTACTACAATACGTTGCACCTCTCGAAGGCAGCTGGACGCCCTCCCGACAGGAGTCCCAATGACAGCCAGGCAACATCGAAACGCAAGCTCGAATATCATGCTCCTGGTATGCTTTGTGGAAGCTGCTCAAAAGAAGGCAATCATATCATGAATGACGCGAGAAGTTTCGTGGTCATGGATTCGCACGAGAGATTGAGGGGCTTTGACTCACGATGAGCCGCTCGTCAACGCCTACCCTGAAGGGATCATATACCGCCGAACCTCCTTAACATAAGGCTTGCCAAAGACACCGCGATCTTGCCCTGTGGCTTGGTCGAGACGTCATCGCCCTCTCATCCTGTCCCATGTGGACTCGGTTAGCGGTACCCAATCGATCTCTTCCGGAAGGGGATCAACCTTGAGCTTTGCCACTCCGTCAGTGGTATGCCGGAGACTCTACAAGCTCTGGTCCGTGATGCGAACCGATAACGATGCACTTGCGAGGCTTGGCGGTCCTCACGTTGTGCTATACAACGCCTGTTCCGCTCAATCAACGATGGTCGACCAGAAGTGAGAACGATCCATGTGCAGACAGATTTGCCGATAACCGAGCCTGATGGATGGCACCAACGCGAGGCTGCTACGTGGATAGTCAAGCGCCCGGTACCGAAGAACGACAGCAATGACGATGAAGGCGCATCAGAATGCGACGACGATGAGAACATCACACTGCTGCCTTTCGATAACGATCATATCAAGGTGACCGTCTACGACTCGATCTTACACGGACCGTGTTCCGAGGTTCTGTGTGCCAATCAAGCTGTCAGTCTACGCGGGCGAGGTCGTCGGGTCATGCGGGGTGGCCGAAGGGCGAGGGGAAACGGATCAACGAGGTCCCAAGGCGATTAAGGGTATAATCATGGTCTGAGAGGAGTATGCTTGCAAAGGGAAGCTGGTTCTCAAAGAGCGTTAATGATCAGAATCTGGTGTCGTCGCTATGGAACTGCTTCCGTGCGGATAGCGCTCCGAAAGCCCAGAAGTTGTTGACCTGTGAACTCTACGCGACAAGCGTTGTGGCTCGCCTGTCCGCATAACATTATTCTTTGTTGACGAGACAACCTACTGAACCTTCGAAGCTGGAAGCTTCTCCGGGCTCGCCGAGAAAGTAGCAGAAAGCAGTGCTGGCTCCCAGAAAGCAGACTAGCAAGAGAGCAGTGTTTAAGAGGAGAGTGTAAAGTGACGTCCTCGGCTGGGTCAGCAGGAAGCATGTCGGCATCGCATATAACGGGTTGGCCATCATCTCGTGTATGCCATAGCAGCTGCCATAGCCATGTCAGATTCCAAGCTCCGCGACGCGACTACTCTACTCCCGTTCTCTACAGCAGCTACTGCACTAGTACTGCAGCATGAGCAGATCTGCTACATGCATGGCAGACCAGCTAGCGAAGCTGACGCAGAACAGCTCGTAGAACCCGATGCTGAGCTCACGAGGGTCGGCGTGTGGAAGCAATGAAAGCCGAGATAGCAGCCGAGATCTGCATGCTCCGAGATCCGAAAGCTGATCCGCACACCGGGAGCGGCAGCTGGAGAGCTAGCTGGAGCCGTCCTTACAGCTCGAAGCAGAATAACGAGCTAGCTGGCTGAGCAGCTCCCAGAGCCGAGCTGGGAACCGAAAGCGGATCGAAGCCGAAAACAATCTGGAAAACGGAGCCGATGCAGCTGAGCTACTGGAATATCATCAGCTTCTCCATCTGATCAGCTTCTATGGCTTTCGTGAGTTTTACACGGCCTGCAGCTCCCATCATGCCGCTGATTCCATGTGTACTGTACAACCTTGCCTGCAAGGTGATTGGAGCCTCGAAGGGCTCAGGTTGCAGTAACGAGGCCTCACCTAAACAGAGGCGCGTCAACGGATGGGCATGCTTTCCAGAACTGTATGCTCAGACAGAGATAAGAACTTGAACAGAGGCACGAGATGCTGGACGCCTCAAGAGGTATGCGCGAGTCATGGGAGGTTGGTATCGATCACTAGTCGGTTTTGCCAGGTACACTGTAGACTGCGGGACGCGAGCCTGCGAAACAATTAGCATCAGCCTATATACGCCTATCTTTCCCATAATTGCATGACAGATAGTGCTTTGCTGCTCCTCGGTCGCATATAGTCTCGAGCCCTTCGAGAAGAACCCTGTCAGTACCCTTTCATTCCAGCTATGTATAAACACGGTAGCTGCTACTTGGCTTTTGGACACTCCTGCAGGTATCGGAAGTCTAGCAGTTTCTTCCTCTCGATTTCCGGCTTCGCTTTCTCTTGCCCCGTTCTTATATCTTTAGGCCTACCATCAGACCCACAGTGAGTTCTGCTTGTCGGGGATTGTGACGGTTATCTAATAGCCACTGATGCGAACATGATTTTGGCTTTAACGCCAATGGAATCCGAGCAGGACTGCGAGCAAATTGGTGGAAGTACTTCCCATCGGCAGCGCGAAGGGCATTTCATTAAAGATTGTTCCCGGCTAGAGCGGAAGGTATATATAGCCCTATTTGGCCTCATACAGATTCTGCCTGTTGAGGTCCATATCGAAGTTGAAGCAACCGTCAGTTCTCCTGGCCGCAAACTGAACTCACTCAAATGCTGAAAGCCACTTCGAGATTTCGCCGACGCCACAAGACCTTATGTGCTCTCCTGGTCAGTGGCGTAATAGCTGTTATTCTTGCCACTGGCATCTTCACCATTCTGTCCGGTGTGCCGCACCACGACACCCTTTACCGACGATACAGGATTCCAGCACCGACTTCGCTGCTCGAAGAAAGGGATGAGACTGGGTACTCAGCAGCAGAGCGTCTCCTGATGGAGGGATACCTAAGTGGAGCCTGCGAGGATTGGCAGCCGCCGACCGACAATAGTACCACAGTAGCAACGGGATGCTGGAAGGACAAGTGGTTCGATCAGCTCAGCGGGGTTCTGAATGACTGGGAGGAATATTCATCGCTCTCGTACGTCCTCTTCGCTCCGTCTCGCTTATGATGAGCCTCCTGATGTCGAGCGACCTGACAGGTGGTCGAAGCAGTTCAACCAAAACAATCACGACCGTCTGCAAAGACTTCTCTTCTGCTTGCCGCATTACTCGATTCCCATCTCACCGGACGCTCCGGAAGAGTGCCAGCATCAAAATGCCTTGACGGTCATGCTTTCCGCATATTGGTGGATAGACATGGCAAGAGCTTCGGACAATAATCCCTCTGGTGAGCGAGATGGACAATTGATCGCACTCGGATTGCCGATCAATCGAATGATTTACAGGTGAAGTGATACACATGAAGTACGTCCTTCAGCATCACACGGAACTCTGCGACTAACTTCAGTGACCTCGGTCGAACCCCTAGATCTATTGTGCAAGCTCTTAACAGCGGGCACTATACTTTACTGGCAGTGTATCACCGCGACTACGATAGTCTTGTCAAACTATACTCGGCCCTGCCAGACGTCATGTAAGCATCCTCAGTCTCACGTCAGGTGCCGCCCCGCTGATGACTCTTCGCACAGTACAACAGTCTGGGCTGAAGACAAGCTGGTCGTCTCTTGTATGGCGGACCCTCGCTGTCGTTCCGATTTTCCACAAGAGGAGAAGGATCGATTGGGGCTCTCGAATATCAAGGGCCATATTCCTGCTTGGAAAATGGTGACACCGTCATATGTGAGCGGCTGAGGAGATTCAGTACGGCCTCATTCTGACAAAGGATGTACCAGTGGGCGCTCAAACCGACAACGACGTGGGAGTGGGGACAGCAAGAAGGCGATGGATTCAGCTACAACACACTCAGCCATGACTGGATTGTGTCGTAAGTGGAGACAGTCCGCAGCGATTGAGAATGCTCATCATCGGACACATATCAGACCGTATGCCTATCCTGGACACCGCCACATTCCTTTTTCCCTTGAAGAAACGTGTTCCAGCATGCCCATACTGTCTAGCAGCGATCGTAAACAGCAAGCTATTATTCTGGGCAAATTGACTAGTACGTATGGACTCGAAAATAGGCATATAGCGTTGACGATTCTTTTTTAGGATACTTCTATCCGGAAAAGATGCACGGCATCGCGCCTCCCCCCGAAATTTGGCTCGATTTCAAAGAGCGCACCGGTCTGACACCGGTAGCCAACGCCAAGTCAGAAAACTCGGAAGACGTCCTGCCTCTCGGTATCGACAACAAGGGTCCCGTACCATTCCACAAGTATACCGAGGAGGTGGGTCAGTCGAAACTGATGATTGCTTTGGGGTATCCGATCATCTCCCCAAGTCCATATTTGGCCTTGTGAGTTCTCACGCTGCGACGTAACAATGCACAAGGCTGAAAGCGTTGATACATGCAGATGTCAAGGTGTTCCAGTCCTATTGCCATACAGTGGAGACACGCCCACCCCGCCGGGGTACGATTTATACGACGGGTGAGGCCTTTTGTCAGCTTCGAGTTCCAACTCATTCGCACGCACGGTCCTTATCACCTTCTCCGTCTCTTTATCACAGGCGATTTACCCAACATGGCCCGGCCGCTATGATCGGAGAGCCATTCATTTACAGCTATAATCGCGACGACATGAGGTCTTTCTATGCCGCCGTGGAAAAGGCTCAGAATACCCCGATTGGGCCATAGTAAGTTGAAAGGATCGATTAACGAAATCGTGGAATTGTACGTTGACCGACGGCCTATAGCTTCCCGAGAGAAATGCGCCTGTCCAACGTGCTTCCCCGCGTCCTCCAATACATCAACCGTGACGCCCGCGGAATGGCTGAAGAAATCCGAGAAGGACGTCGAGCGTGCGGGAAGCCGGCGGATGTTTTGGTGCCCAACTACGTGATCAAGGCGGTTCACAAGAATAAGTGGTTGACGCGGTTGAGGGCGAATGGGACGGTGTCGAGGGCACTGGGCGATGATGGTTTGGGGTATCGGTGGACTGAGTAACGTGACACGACTACTAACTAGGTGTATAAATGATTTCTGGTCCATAGACGATTGGCTGTGATGATGCACCCCACGCGACGTTCTCAGCGGCGAGACTACACAAGGAGGATTGACATCCATGTCGATGTCCATAGGAAGTAAGCTACAACCGACTTAGATTGATTCTTGGTTTGCTATCGCCGTCTGCCGGTCCCCGTGCGCCTGGGTTCCGCTCTTCTTCAAAGGTGCATTTGACGTATGCTCGGCATCTTGACGGCGCTGCACCATTCAGATACTCTCTACGGCATATGGCTTGCCGAACATCCCTCGCCTGCAATAAGGGGTCAGTCAAGGTGAAGGTTGATCCATATCCGGAAACGCTTGCCTACGAAATACGACCTATGCGTCTTCCACCTATGCAGCCTCTTCCTCCATCATCTAATCCTCCACCGCATACATTTCTACGAGCATCATAGTCCTGTTGAACGCCTCATGATCGAGCTCGTAGATGGTATTCTTGAAGGGTCCCGTGCATGCCGTGTACGGGAAATTTCCACGTAGCGCAGCCTGTTTCCCTCCACGTCGTTCGCCAGCGAAAATTCGAATCTGCTCCATGTAGAAGAACAGAGTCTGGTCTCGCATCGGTCGTCCGGTAGACTGGAGCTGGGCGGCAATCTCCCTACACACACGTCGATAACCCTTGACGACGATCAAGCATTGTTCTTGAAACTCGTTGCGAGAGAGAGCGCCGTTTTCTGTTCCAACCTGGATCATGACTATCAAGGTGAGGCTGCAGGCGAACGATTTCGGCGAGCTGGAGCCATAACAAGATGGTACGATCAACTTTCACTCAGCTTCACTCCCAGCAACGTAATCACATTCTCAATACACGCATGTAGATCAGCTCCAGCAGCGACCGACATCTTCCAACACGGTTGAACACTAGTGGACGTATCTGCCGAAATGAAACGTTGATATTGATCTGGAGATTCTTGTATCCTTTCTTGCGGGACGTAGATCTCGATCGTGCACCCAGGCGCCATGTTTGTTCAGACGACGTCGTTCCGCGAAGGATCTCCTGCAACAAGAACACCCTCCTTTTCCAGCACGCTGGCGAGACGGCTCGAATTGGGTGATATTCCCCTTGCGGTGATGCTTCCCAATGAATCGGATATGTGAGGAGTGTGTACAATGTTCCCGCTTGCACGGGATGATGTCTTCGTATCTCGAGCTGGTATTCAGGCTTGTTTTCGTCGTATTTCTTGTGGACGATACCGTACCCGAGGTAGGAGGATCACTGCGCGTAGGTTTGGGAAGATTCGTTTCAAATCCGCGGCTTCTGGAGGATTGGCGGACTTTCGCATGTGAATGAATCTACCGCAAGCAAGGTTAGCATAGTGATCCAATCTACAAAGGCAAACATACTTTGGCATAGCGGTATACTTCCGGCTCAACATTGTTCCCGGATTGTGATTGCATGTTTTCAACATCGGGTTCGAATACCGTTTCGTATAACGCTGACCGTAATTCCTGCGTGATACCCTTGGACGTCAGACACAGCGAGAGCAAAGTCCCGTACGCATTATCTCCCGCGACGAAGCCGCCAATGCGGACCAACAGCTCGACTGGTAGATCTGCTGAAACCCGCAAAGAGAAGTTTAGCGTTTTGGACACATCGAATTCGAGACGCTCACGGTCAAGCGGTGGGGACGTCTGATCTTCATTTCCTGCACGAATCTGTGGCGCCCTCATTAGCATCGATACGACCTAACCACGGAGACGACTGTGATCATCCCTCTTGATCATTCTCCGGGAAACGAAGGGCAGACGGACGGACACGGGTCCTTGGACACGCTTGGGCACTTGCTCGTCGTGCCATATCGCGCAACGAATTAGATTGTTCTCGGACGCAAGTGATGTCAACGCCCTCGTTGCTGGGAGAAGATGATGTGATTCGGAAGTGATCTTGCGGAGCGAATTGGACGCAGATTGACGTTTTGTGGTTTGCGGCCTGACGGGGTCCGGGGAACGGCCGTGCCGCGTCGCGAGGCGAGGCGGTATGCCGACAGCTCAGGCCATATCGGAGGTCGTCCAAGACCATATGCCTTTTGTATTGCCACTGCGTACGGAGGCCGTCTAGTTATCGCCGGAATGAGCGAACAAGGGAAGCCAGGATAACCAGATGCGGGGAAATGAACCCGAGACAGCGGATCCAAAGGGATGATCGAGAGGTCGAAGGTTGCCCGACCGACTCGTCGATAGCATGTTCACAGGTCAGCGCCCACCAGAAGATGGGAGCGCAACGCTCACTGTCGAGCTCAGAATCCGAGATGCCATCTCGAACGGGCTGCACGAGCCGAACATCACTTCATGCCCAACGGCCGTCATCCCGCTTAGGTTTCATGTTTCTACTGCGAGTTTAGTTAATACCATGCACGTCCAGCCGCTCGTTTATTGCTGTGCAGAGCATCTTCATCCCGGCGGGAACCCCTTAAGATACCACGATGGAGGAACGACAGCAACCAGACAATCACCTCATGTGCCAGGGCAGATTCTCACCTGCTCAAATCCCCATATCTCGCTGCTGCTAGGTGAAAGCAATGAAACATGATAGGACACGCACTATAGACTACCGAGTAGAATCATCCAGTGACGGCGCACACCTTCGCACACTCGATCTACACCTCCTGCATGGCGACCGACTGGTCGATGGTCACTTCCTCTGTCCCCATGACTTCGTCATACTCGACGAGCCTGATGGCGATCTCACCGGTCGACCGAAGGTACTTGAGATGACCTATTACGATAACTCGGTGCGATCGGGCATGCCGGACTGGCTTGCATTCGCATTCTCGCCTTGTCTTGAGCTCCAAAGCGAAGAAAGGGCGGATTTCCGGAATGGTGGATCCGACGAGCTTGTTCTCGCTCTGGAGTTTTCGCCAGAGGCATTTGTATATGGACGCTGCGGAAATGCAGCGTTCTCGCAATGCAGCATGAGTGAGAGGATGTCGTACGTCAGGTTGAAAGATCTCGAGGTGAACCATAAGGCGGGGTTGGCGGCGAATGAGAGCAGGAAGCTAGCGCAGAGCGTGACAAGGAAAAAGATACGAGCTACGTTTCCGCCATTCACCGCCCTCATTATCAACGATATTCAAGCTCGCTTCGAGCTCGTTTCCGGACTGGGCTCTGGTTTCGAGCTTTGGATTTCAGTCTCGCTAATCGCCTTGCATCGGCCTTGACGGAGCGAATCGAACCAATTCGCGAAACGACCCTCGCAGGCATTCGCACCCAGTGGATTGCCAGGCGGAGATGGAGCAGTATATCCCTCTGTTGTCGATGATAGATCTACGTTTCGGCGGCCCACCCCCGATGACCGCACCGAGCCTTACCAGGGCGATGGTGGTCAGGTTTCGAATCGAGCGCGGTCCCTTGAGCTGAGATAATTGCCAGCGGACCGTAAAGCTCAACAATGAAACAAGCCTGCGCTTCGGACTAGGCGATATACGGAGAGCGCAGATTCGAGTGGCTGCTGATTCTCCTCTTTTGAGTGATGGCTTAGAGGTAGCTGCAATCGCATGAAGCCGCAGACGTTCGGACAGCGATTCAGTATGACCGGAAGTTGGATGAAGTCGCACGTATAGACAAACTTGATCTAGCGAGATCAGCGTACTGCATGTTTCCACGAGTACAAAAAATACTTGGTGAAACGGTAGGCATCGAGAATCTGCTAGCTGCCGAGTTCGCAATGCAAGATTGCGATTTCCGTAACAAAAACCGTTTCATAGAGGACGGATTGCGTTTCCTTCTTAGAGATTTTGGACGTCGAGCAGAATGAGAGCAACGTTCCGTAGTGGTTTTGATCCGTGGCAAAGCGGGCGATTACGAGCAGTTTTTCCAAAGGTAACTTGGGGGACCCTGCGAGAAGGATTCAGCTAGAATTCAAAAAAGTGTCGAGAACACTTACGGATATCCCCTCTGAAAGCGCGGCTTTCTCTTCCGACACCCGTCGCGTCACCGGTCGATACCTCTCCTGCACACAATAGAACTCCTCTTCGTCCCTCGATCACCTTCAGCCTCAGCTCATCAACCTCACCTGTCAACTGCTCCCTTTCCCCTTGCAGCTTGAAATTCTCCCCCATCAGCTGCTCTTCCACTTGACGCAAACGCTCAACTGCTTTCCTGTGATTACCGTTCGCCTCTCGAGATAACGTGCATGATGCCAAGGCCAGGCAAGCAGATGCCCCGTGTTCCTCGTCGGCTTTGATACTGAAGCTTGCCGGTTGCTCGATATACCTTCTCCGGTATCACCATCGTTTTCCGCGGCGTCGTGAATACGGGACCGCGGCTTTGCTGTCGTTTCGTCCGTCACCGCAGCGAGAAAGAACTTGCGTGCATGGTAGTGGTAGGCTTCGCGAGTCGGAACGCGTCGCCGGCATCCGCTGTCTCAGATTCATCTAGTAAACGAATACCATAATACCTTGATTGTCCTCTTCATGCCACACCTCCTCCTCATCATCACTTCATCACGAGCGTCTTTCCGCTGAAGAAATCTCATCGTACCCACCGTCTTCAATCACGCAACTGGAGAGGCCGATATGCTCCCGGACGCCGCTTCGTCCGCTCTCACGCTGCGCCCAGAAGACCTGGAACGGCTCGCAGCCTTCATGCGGGAGAACCGCGACTTTCGAATTCCGGTACCCAACGCTCCTCATCAAGCAGAACAAATCAACGTCAGTTCTTCGTTGCAATCGAGAGATGACGAGGATTCTGTGCAGTGGGAACATAGGAGCTTGGAAGCCGAGGTTGTAAGACTCAGGAAAAAGTCCTCGAGGGATGAGGCAACGATCAGGCGGTTGCGTGAAGCTCGCAATGCCTTGAAGAATGAGAACAAGGCATTGGCGAAGAGACTTGCAGTGAGTCATCTTGTGGTCCAATAGGATCTCAGACTCAAGCTTCTTCAAGGGACCTCCCCAGCTTCCGCTCGAAATCATGGTCAATATTGCCGACTTCCTCGCAGGAGCAAATCACTACGGCACTCTCTCATCGTTTTGCCTCATTTCCAAGCGTCTCAAGGAGGAAACGAAACCGGTCTTGTACGAAACCATCTTCTTGTCCGAACAGGAAATCAAGCGATGCGAAGAGGGACGGACGCGTAAAGCCGACGTGTATCGGTTCGCAAAGTAAGGTTCGTGTACTTTAGCACGTCTTGGAAACGCTAACACTGCTATTACAGATTCATCTACACACGAAAACTCGTGTCGCTTCCAGTCTTGCATCGATATTTCCCCAACATCCGCGCTGTTATCTATCTGATGAAGGATTCTCCCTCCATGATTGCTCATGCGCAAGCTATCCGGGAAGAAAACTATACACCCTTCAAAGCTTCGATCGGGATCTACAGTCCAATTTGCACCGCCACCCTGTTTTCGATTTTTCGTTATCCAGTAAGCTGGAACAAATCGGGCCCGCAAGATCGCCAGTCCATCACCTGTATCAAATCGGTCGTCTTAAATGGAGAGGGAGCACTTGTCGTCCGCGACCCGCTTTGCGCTGCACCGGAGTTTCGCAACATGACGTTTTGCTTCCTGGCAGACCTGACGGAGCTTAGCCGACACGATCGAACCAGGCAATCCCTGCGCGAGATGAAGCGTTTCCTTCCGGCCTTTCCGCTGGAAGCCGGGAATCACAGACGGCCCTTGTTTCAAGTGATAGCCAACGCTGGACCAGACTCGGACGCGTACTTTGCCAACGTCAGTACCGACTTCTTGCAAGAGGAACAGTTGTTGACGTCGTCTCTTTATGCAACAGCTGCCTCGTATCATTAGCCGTCGCCCGAACCTCATCCACCAGATCCAAATCAACCAAGAAGGCAGCACAACTCGCCAGTGGTTCTACGATCAATGCATGCTCGCCGCGGCCGTGTACGGAAGCGTCTGGCACGAAGTCAAGCGGCAGATCAGGACCTGCATGACGCCGGACATGGACGACGACGACGCTTCCCTCTTCTCGGTATCGTGCGTGATACCCGGTGAAGACGGCGAGCCACATGCACCAGGCTTCGATAGGGAGATAATGGGAGATCTGATCTACGTGCACGCGACAAATTCGTTCCGCGTCAAATTGGTTGAGTATGTTCCGGATATCGATGAGGAGGTCACTTTGTACGATGAGCCCTATGTGATGAGGCGCTCTTGGGAGTAGTGATGAGGCTGTTTCGGACATCAATATGTCATGCAGTAAGCCAACCTTTCCTCCTTCTTCTGAGGTGTACATGGCTGATTTCTTCTTCCAAGCAACTTGTCTGGCGCAACTGCAGGAAAAAAGGACGACCTGAAAAGCCACGTGGAAATTCGAGACTCTATAGAATTGTAAAACAGATACTGGTAGCGGACCGAGACGCCCCCTGGATTTCATGAACAATGTCAATACGGAGAGCGATAGCTGGTCTCGAATCAGGTCTTCACACTTCAACGACCTTGGACTTTCTCAGTGGCTGCTATCGTATTCTCACGAATTGCAACGAACGACGCAAGAGCGATCCTTTGCGCTTCAGAGGTTGTTGGGATCATTGCTTTGCAGAGGGATCTATTCATTGCCGTTTTTGCATCCGCCGTTTCAGAACATGTCCGTTTGGCGCGAGGCGCGTTTGGCTTCACTCGGCTCATCACTCACTTTGCCCCCGCATCAAAGTCGATGAGGCAACTTGCTTACATATCAACTACCATCCCCTTGCACCATCTTCTTTCTCCCAAAAACCCCTCACATCAACGGCACCATGGACTCGAATCCTCGCCCTCCGAACCGTCGACGACGCGCTCCCCCTTTCCCCCGCAGATTCCCCCACGGACCCGTCGACATCATCGATTTCGCGTCCGTCGCTATTCCCCTCGGTCGCGATCCCTCTGAATCTCCCCCTCACGAGGGCACCGACGACGATGATCCCCCTCCTCTTCGACAGCCTGATGCGTTGGAGCTTCTCGGTGGCGTGCTTGCTGCGGCGATGGGACCGGGTGGACCTGGAGGGCCTGGAAGAGGGGTTGGGACTGTTCCGCATACTGTGCCGTCGGATGAAGTAGCGGCGCGGGAGGATAGGATGGCAATGGAGGAGGAGAATCGAGCGCTGTTGAAAGATGCGGATAGACTGAGAAAGTGGAAGGATCGCTTGCTACATGACAACCAGGTCTTGCGAGAGGAATCGAAGCGAGTGAAGGAGAAGTTGGAGGCCGTGGAGAAGAATTTGAAGCAAGAAGTAAAGGAAAAAAAGCAGCTGAAGGAAAGCTATCAGAAGGTTTGGCAGGAAAAGGCTGCTTTGCTAGAGAAACAGGCTGTAAGCGGCAAGTTCTCGACCGGACGTTTCCCTGACGCCTCCTATTGCAGGGTCCCGCCAAACTCCCGCTCGAAATATTGTTGACGATCGGAGGCTTCGTCGCCGGTTCGAACAACTACGGCACACTGCTTGCCTTTTCGGTCGCATCCAAACGCATCCGACAGGAGATGAAGCCAGTCTTCTACGAGACTTTGTTCATCATGGATCCGAAAGACTTGTCAAAGGAGCCCGGAAGTGGGGGACGAAAGTATCTCGATGCGTACAAGTTTACAAAGTGAGCGTGATCTCGTCAGTAACAGAAGCCCTACTGACATTTGTCTCGCAGATTCCTCTACACGGAAGAAGATGCGGATTTGCTCAACTTCCGAACAATCTTCCCCAATCTGCATCTTCTCGTCTACCTGGATACAGCGTTGGTAGCAAGGACCGCACCCTCCGCAACGAACGAAGACGACTTCAACAAGTTTGCGGCGCGGATCTTCATCGATCGACCTCTGAGAACAAAGGTTTTGACGTCGTTGTTGGCTTATCCCGTCAACTGGAAGAACAAGTCTGCTCCCCTCTACGTACCTGTCAAAGCCCTCACTTCGATCATGATCTGGGATCGAGGTGTTCTCATTGGTGAACCTTCCCGGAGCGACGCCGTTACTTTCCGAAACCACTGCAAAGACGTCATCATCAAGATTCGGGACGATTGGGAATCGGAACGGCAATTGACGCAGACGATTGGCGAGCTCAACAAGCTTGGACCGATTGCATTGAAGAAAACTATTCCGTCGCGTCAGGCGACATGGGAACCGCTTGCTTCCTTGAACGTGGTGACCAAAGGTCAAGCTACCGTCAATGCCTGGATGGAAGGCGTGAGTATCAGACTTGGATATCATCGCGGATCTGACTGGTTTCTTCTGCTATCATGCACACAGCTACCCAATTTGCTCAGCATTCAGCCTCACGTCGTCATTCGAGTTGACATCGTCGCCGAGATGTCGCGAGCCAAGTTTCAAGAGTTGATCCAAGCGGCGGCGTCGGCCTACGGCAGTGTCTGGAACGTGGTGAAGCAAGACTACAAAGGATGTGGTGACCGTCCGGTCAGGATCTTTTCGATGAAATATCCCTTGTCAGAGATCGGAGACGACGATGATGGAGGAGAGGAGGATGCGGAGGATGACCAGGGTGACGGTCCGCGCAGTATCACCTTGGCGGGAAGGTTGAATTACGTTCGATCGACGGGATCGTTCGTCGCCAAGGTTGTCGAGATTGACGAAGCTACAGGTGATGAGGAAGGGACGTTCAGCGAGGCTTTTGCCACGGGGAGGAACGGATCTTGAGTGTCGGTTGGAGGTCTGCCTTGTTTCTGTTGACCCGTGAGTTTCATCTGTTTGAGGTGCAGAAGCTGTGGTCTGACGAATGACGTCTATTTTCCGGCACCAGAATTCCTTGCTCTGGCCCATGTCGGAAATTCCAGGTCCGAGGGTCTAGTGGATTCGTGTTGTGCGTAAGAGCGTGATAACCTCCCGACATTTACCTTGTCTTCGATTGTAATCATCAAAAGGCCCGTTCGTGCCAGTCTGCGCGGTTTGTACCTTGATGCCATATGTCGTCTTTGTCGCTAGGCGCGACTGGTTGCTGGTTGTCAGACACTTTTCACGAGAGAGCCTTGTGGGCGCAGTGGGCGGAGTTTGCAGGGGTCAGTCGCGGTTTATAACTGGATTTACCTGTCATGCATAACTGGTTGTCAGTCCGCTCAACACCGGCACGGGAATGACGGCGAGAGCGACGAAATCGCAGGGGTGGAAAGCAGCAGTGGGGCCAGCATGAAGCAGATGTCGTCATGTCAATCCAGCAACGCGATGATCCGGGCCCTTCGTCTGCATGGTTCTCATCGGCAATGCTACCTCATCGTCTAAACCAAATGACTACCGGACATGCCGACAAGCAACACAACGTTCATACACATAGTGCCCAAGAGTGCCACCGAGAAGACGATGAACATCAGATAATCCGCTCGAATCCCGTTGTGTCATGCGCCGTGGAGGAGCACGAAGCTGAGGAGCTGCCGGGATTTGCGATACATTGGGCATCGTCGATAGCCTGCTTCTCGTTTGCGGCGCTTTCACACCACGACACGAAGCGATAGCAGGAGAATCACTCTCTGCGCCAGATCCGGGAGCAGAATCCGGATCTCTGATCAACACGACGCGCGATACCGTTGATGTGGGGTCTTGGCGCTTATACCCGTCCCTCGGCATCACTGCTTGCCAAACAATCCCTTCCTGCCCAGTCCACCACCTCCAAGCGAGCCCTTCATCACCCTCTCTACCTTCCGAAACGTCAGGCTCACCCTCGTCCCTCGCTCCGACACGTATCGCCCGTCACGGGCGATTATCTCCTGGATCGCGGGATCCAGTAATCCGAGGTTCGCGACGGGCACGCTCGCGTTCGGCGCGTCTTCAGAATCTTGAGACGTTGCATCGGATGTTGGCGCTGTCAGGATATCCTTTGTCGTTTCGCTGATCCCATGTAGGTGCGATGCGTAGAGCGACGATGACAGGATCAGCAGACTACGCGGCTCGAGGTAGATTCGAGCGAGGGGCACAGCGGCGATCGCTTTGCCGCTTGGTGTGCTTGTGGAATCAGTTGCGTCCTTGTTGCCATTCGTCGGAGACGGAATGCTGGAAGTGAGCGGCGGTGAAGGGTCCGTCGGAGAAAGGTATTGGTAGATGTCTATACATTGGGGGGAAGCGAGAGAAATGGTTGTGACGGCTGGATGGTATGCTGGCCCGTCCTCGTGCGGCTGAGTGTGGCGGTCATGACAATCGAAAATCGAAGCGACAATTCACGGTACGACGAGAACGAGCACGATCAGGTGACGAGTGGGGACAATGCAATCAGCACCTCCGCGTTCCAGCCTTGACGATCAAATGCTCACCGAGATCCCCTGCCCGGGCGCATACTCATTGATCAAGAGCTGATTCGGCTTTCCCACGTCATCGTCTTTCACCGAACCATCCGTTGAGGCAGCCTTGAAGACGTCCGTCGTCCGCGTTATGCGATCAATCAGATCTGGACTGAACGAAATGCATGATTTTAGCTTGAGCGAAAGCCAGCTTGACGAGGATACTCACAATCCAGTGCACCACGCTGGTAGCGGCTCCGGGATGAGGGTGTTGTTCTTCGTGAGGGAACCGCCTGATTTCGAATGTCAGGGTTATTATACATCGGAAAGTTCAGGAATGCGCACCTAGATATTGAAGTCTATGAAGGGATCTCAGCGGAGTAGATAATGATAGCTAGATTAGCAAGACCAACGAACCTTCTGCCAGACGCTACGGTCTTCCATCTTGGTAAAGGCGACTCTGCGATCTGCCCGAGTATAAGCGAACGTAATTCAGCACGAAAACGCGTCGTGACCCACCTTGCGCACTAGATACTCTTCTTCCGCTTCGGAGATAAAGTTGGGAATGTACCATGCCGAAGGGGGTAGGCTGTCGATGTGGTGGACGTCGGTCATGCTGCGGTGTGTTGATGAAAATCCCGAGCGTATCGACAAGAAGAGGCTCATAAATAGGTTGAGCCGTTTAACGAGGATTCGTCATGTGCGCGCGATCGAGATCGCCTGTCTCACTTTCCGTGTGGCCGACGCTTTGACTGCGCTCTGTCAGAGTGTCTATAACCGTGTACGAAACGATTGGGCACTGGCACGACAGCACTACTGAGCATGTGTATGAGGGCTATGGTGCCATCCAGCTCACACATGCTGCCTGCAATGTTGCGCCAATGATGGCGCGACCGGAAGTCTGATTGCGCGACGCCGGACTCGAGAAATCGCTTTTCAGCCCACACAGCGCGACAACATGGTCTCACGAAGCCTCAACAAGTTTTGCAACAGCCAAGTACCAGACATATTGACCTCTTTCTTTTTTCCACCTTCCGATGGCAAATAGGTCGGGCGAGCGGCCCGCTTGATCACAGTCTTATGCGATGAGATCGATGGTAATCGCACCCTTACACCGTTTTCGCAATACCGCATATCACGACGACATCCCCATCAAAGCGAGACGTCTCAGTCCCTGAACTATCAACGACCAGCCGCAGGAACCTGGATGGAGGAGCCAAGATGAGCTTCGCGGTCCGAAACTCCTAACGAACCTCTTATGCGCCTCTTTCTTTCGTCAGACCAGCCCGCCATTGCAAGTTACACGTGACCGACCCAAAGGCCGGAGCGAGGAGACAGGCTGCGACGCCGCACAACGCGTTTCGACTCTGCATTGTCGACGCGGCGACTGATCATTGCCTTGTATTCGCGGGCACTTGCATCCGAATGCGAGGTGAACGGACGACCGCTGGAATTTGCTACCAGTACAGTGGAACGTGGAATTGAATGCGCGGCTTGACAAGTGGATGGGAAGGCGGACGTTGCCTTCTCATAGTAGACTCGACGCGGCATCAAGTCACCACGGAGCGATTCAATGATGATGCCTTGAGCGGCCTGAAGACGAGGGGTGACTCAATTTCAATGTTTGCGCACCACAGCACCGATGCACCGACGCACCTTCTCGCGGCTTCGGCACAAGACCCTCCTTTCATTGAAGCTTCCGCCGACGTGTTTTCGTGGCTTTTGCGAGCAAGTCATCGGCAATGGCTTCTAACATGAACAACTCCATCAGCTGCCATTATCCACGACCCACGCCAGATCCGCCGGCATACCTCAACAAAAACGTACCCTTTCCGACTGCCCCACGACAAGCTATCCGCCGGATCGTCGATTGACTGACGTGTCGCCCTGCGCAAGTGCTCCGCAAGCGGCTGATGCGTGGGAATGACTCAAAGGGACGACGCAGGCATCAGAAGACGGACGGTTGCGTCGAGTTATAAGGGACGAACGACGAACCGTCGTATTTGGCGTTTCCTTTTTCCCCATATCATGTTCTCCTTCTCGACGCGGCGGAACCGTGGTGTCACCGTGTCACCGTGTCACCGTGTCACCGTGTAGGAATCCATGACGATGGAGATGGAATGCGTGCTGGATTGATCAGGAAAGAGGCGAGATGCATGGCAAGCGAGAATAGCTGACGGAATCGCTGGTTTCGCGTTTTGACGGCGTGCTTCTGGTGACGAGGGCGGACCATGGTGAGTGGTTTGATGGCTGGGCAGGGATGCAGGATGTCGCTTACCACTTTGCATCGGCTCGGCGTAGAGTATGAGTGACTGCAAAATCCTCATGCCGAGTCAACCGCGTCTTGATGGTGCAAACGAAGTGATTCTCCTATCAGGTAATACACGACGCGGCATCAGTACTTGTATCTCTTCAGCACAGATGGCATGGCGTAAATCAATCTCATGCTCTCCCCCATCTTCCACTCAACGCGGGTCATCTGGTCGACGCAAACAACCTGATTCGACGCAACACCGACGACGACTCGAGCCATCAAAGAACGATCGACTTCTATGCCTCCTAACAGCTATGACGAGCTGATCGGCGGTCGCGTTTCAGGCAATTCCAGCAGGTGACGTCGAGGACGATCTTTGGGCGTTTGGCCTTGTTCTCCTCTGGCAGGATGAGAGCAACTGGGCGCGTGGATTCATTGCATAGGCTAGAGGTTACAGCTCGTCCAGATGATCCCGCCACCCTTCTTCCGCATCATCGCACGCCAAAATCCCTGACCGAAATCTATCCGGTCCCAACGGAAGGTACGACTTCCAGCGTTGGTGAATTCCTTTTGTAGGACCTTTCTGCGTTTCATCCTACGCAACACGTCTCCCATCCCCATCCCGCGCGCCACCATCCAATTACACACGCCATCATCCCAACCGCCCGCTCCATCGCATGCCTCGTCCCCCCGCGGCGCTTCACGACTCTCCGAAGCGACAACTGCAGGGGAGCAAGGGCCAACCGTCGCACCAGAGTGGGCAAGGGGAACGAGAGGGTGGAGATGGAAACGTCGATCCGTGGAAAGGAGCGGGAATGGGCAGTGAGTCGCGTTCCGCGGATGCTGCGCCTTGGTGCGCTCGCATTCCCCGTTCGGGCGATGGATGGACTTTTCGCTCTCGTCATCGTCGTCTTGACGTTTAGTTGCGGAGTCCTGTTTCGTCGTCTCTGCTCGCTCGAACCGTCAGCAACTCTAGCTCTTGCTGTCATACTCGAGTGCACTTTGTCGCAAGCACAGACGTCTTGAACCACCAGCTTCTCAGTTCGTATCTCTCTCTCTCTCTGACTTCCGATTCCCTCGACCGACAGATGGCTGACCCGTCGTGTTCATCACTCAGGCTCGTGCTTTGACTATACATACTTCACTCGCAACAACCCGCCTCGCATACCTTGCATATATCATCGAAGTACCCATCCAAGTCCAGCCAGATATTCACCAGGTCAGTCACGTCCGCCATCTGAGGCGGGAATCCCTTGACCCTTGCTAACATGGGGTGCGACTAGATAATCCAGCTCACTGGCATCGATCTACAAACGCGCATATCGTCGTTCGCGTCAGACAACTACGCATCGACATAGTACATACGTATCAATACCCAGCTCGTGTCGGTTCGTTTTACCTCCTATCGAGTTATCGGCCGCGTGATTGCTGATAGTTTTCATCATTGTCGTACAGACCACATACCAGACAACCGCTCGACAGTATCCGCATTATACAGCACACAATCCCTTTGCTGGATTGAATCAGATATCAAGACCCACCAGACCGACAGTCTCAATCAAAGCATACCGCATCCGTCCAAAGTCGGATAAGATTAGATACCATCGAGAGACTAGCTCAACAGCTTCCAGAGCATACTGCATACATCAGCTTCGCCCAATAGCACCACATACCGTCGATACATTCGCTTCACAATTCGCACCAGACGGCATACATTCCATTCAGCGGATAGACTCGAATAGCATCGAAACACTCGCTCGACAGTCTCATCATATTGCAAACATCCCCTTCGCCGGATAAAACCAGATATCATCGATATACTCGCTTCGCAATCCGCACCACCGCACACGATTCCTCCGCCGGATCAAACCAGATATCAGAGACACACTCGCTCAAGAGTCTTTGCACCATATCTCATACAACCTCTGCGGTTGACATAACCATATAAATCAAGTCTCGACAGGCACAACGATTACGATTGCCATCAGCTATATTCCGTGAGTGTGACCACGTTGATTCTGTCCGAGAATCGCTTAGCTGACTCTTGTCACATAGGCCTGTGGCTGAACACCCTCAGACCCAACCCCCATTACTATCATCAACTCTGCATTACCCAACATTCAAAATGCTGACCGCTCTCGACATGGCATTCGCCGTCTGCGGCACGATCATCTACGCGATCCTCTACGCCCTCCTTCACATCGTCCAGCAAACCGACCGCGCCGTGATGTATACCTTCTTTTTCTTTTATACCTGGCGGATGAAGGGGTTCGACCTCTCGTTCCCCTTCCAGGTCGCCATTATCGACGTTCCGCGTGCGTATCGTCGTTCCTTCTACGACCTTTGCTACTTTTACGCCATCTTGGAGCCGTATGTGGTCATCACCTTCGAAACGATGTATGCCCTCGTCAGGTCGGCATTGGTATTGGCCTGGACGTTCGTGGGAATCATCGTGGGCCATGGTGTTCGTCTCGCTGAGCATCCTCGTCTCTGCGAGCGAAGCCGAGACCCTATTCTCTGCTTGATGGAGGACGACGGGATTGCCGTCTCCGTCGCGCTTATTCTTGTTGCCATCGTAAGTGATCCTTTCCCACTCCTAGCGATGTATTGGACTGTCTAACATGGCATAACCATGTAGCTCCTTTTTGCATACCGAAAACACCAATCCGGATCCAATCGCTCCTTCGCCTTCAAACTCGCCACGTTTATCTTACTACTTCCGTTCCGGACCGCGACAATCGCCCTTCGATCAACGAAGCGAACTCTTTACGAACTTCTATTGCTGGCGCTTATGCCGATTTGTCTTTTCGTGCCAGCGAAAAGACAAATCGGCATGGTCTTCTACCCGCTTCACTGGCTTGCATACGTTCTGTCTTGGTTCGGCTACGCCCTCGATCTCGCCCTGCGGCCTCTTGCTTGGATGATTCGCGCCCTTTGTTGTGTGCCATACACCCTCGTCCTCTGCTGCCGGCTCATCCTCTTCGGCTGGTGCATCTTCCGCTGCAAAGACGGACACGAGCTGCTCGAGGAGATTCACCTGGAGTGGGAATACGAGATCCCTCACGTTATCGCGTACCAGCGCGTGTTCCTGAAACTCGTGGGTTTCCAAACTCCAGCGGAATCGCATACCATGCCCGGAGGTGTGGGTGACTTTGTCAACCATGTCGATGACGTTCCTCTAATCTGGTGGAATCGCATCGTCCGCTTCATCGGTGGAGCTACCAGAGCGCTGGCATTCATACTCGTACCGTTGGGCATCGCTGCTTTCGCCATTCTCAAATACGCCTTCAGGGCGCTCAAGAGCGCGTTCAGATGGCTTCGCGCTTTCTACAAGGAGCACTTCGTCATCCGACCGATCGACATCATCGGCCTCGCCATCATCTGCTTGTCGATTCCAGTTCTTCGTGCATTGCGCGCCGGTTTCGCGCACGTATGCCGCAAGGTGACATCGCGGATGCCGGTCATCCGCCTACCTCACCTACGTCTGCCAGCCGGATTCATTCGTCAGAGCCTCGTCTCCGAACATAATCCGCTCCAACACCCGGCCAGAACTCATGCTGCCATGCAGTGTGCAGAGGTCATTTTCTGTGCGATCTTCGCCTTCGTGGTGATATTGGCCGTTTGGGGTGAAATCGACTACCGTCAAGAACGAAGAGCAACGGAAACAACTATGGTGTACGACATGCCTTTCGAGGAAGAGACCGCCATAGAGGATATGCTCTAAGTTGATTTATTCGTGTCTTTTGCATTATACTGTTGTGTGACGACCTCAATTCAGTCAAATAGGAGAAAACGCGACTTATACATGGACCCAATTCGCGTATTATGAAAGAATGGTTTCGTTCAGATGAGGAACTGATAGCAGTCCGTGACAAATTGAGAAGGCCATGGTATGACATTCACCTGACGGTTTGCAAATCGAATACTAGCTCCAATACAAGCTGCCTATGACATGACAACCTCCTCAGTCTCATCGATAATCTCCTCAACCCATTCCTCAACAGTCTCACGCTCCTCGTCGGGCTTGGCGACAGGTGCGGCGGACAGTCCAGCCTTTTTCCTCTCGGCCTCCAACTCCTTTGTCCTCTTGGCGCGCCATGCGTTCCATTCGTCGATGAGTCGGCGTCGATGCGCGATAAGTTCAGCGGAAACGTTGCTCTCCTCGGCGGCATCTTCCTCATCGAATCGCTTGCTGTATTCACGCAGGTTCTTTCGGATCTTCTTTTGCTCATCCTTGGGCAGCAGAGTCTGGGGTCGCGGACGCCACAAGAATTGCTTGAACTTGTCAAGCTGGTTGCGCGAGAGATCCTGTCCCTTGAAGTCCCAGATGGTGTATCCAGGTTCGGGCTGCGAAAAAAGTCAGCGAAAAATCATCAAAAGGAAGACTTGACCTTACAGAGTTTCGGAAAGCACTGGCCTCGGACGTGAGGTATCGTCCAGAAGGATCCCAAGCGATCTCGCTCATACCGTAGTGCTCGCCCGATCCCAACAGCGTCATGCTCGATCCCGGGTCCGTCTCGCTCTTCTGGGCTTTGTCGTCCGTGGTAAAGTCAACATCCCAGAACTCGAGATCGTGCTTGATGGAAAGACCGATGGTGGCCAAGACGATGAATCGACCCTTTGGCGACCATCGGATGGTGTTGACACTCCTGTTATCCAGACGTCCTAGAGGCGAGCATTGTCAAACAAGTATCAGAGAAACCGTCGGCCTGACTCACGCAACAGTCGGTAATCGCCCTTTTTGGCGTCAATATGGTAAATGTCCACGTTGTTCTTGGGCAACTGTCCTGGTGGCAAGATGGCATTCGGCTCGTTGGTGGTGACCATGGCGAATCGGCTGCCCTTCGGCTCCCATGCGAATTGTGTGCAGACCTCTGAAGACACGTCGAAATGGTAAGTCACGCAGTCGGTGAACAAGCAGAACTACTCACCCTTGAGCTCGATAGCCTCGATTGGATAGTCCTTCTCTTTAACGCGGAACAATTCCAAGTTGGACTGGTTGACCTTCTTGGATCGGTTCAGCCTGTCGACCTTGCAGCACAGGTACGATCCCTGGTCCTGCCAATGCAGCTTGACCTAGAAGGCAAGGAGGTCAAACACACTCGAAATGTTGCGGCACCCAGATACTCACGTCGGCAACATTGTACAAGTTCTTTTGACGCATAATCTTCCTGCTCGGGATCGCCATCAAACTGACTCGCGCCGGCTGGTTCTCCACTTCCGGAGTCCAGAACGCAATCATGTTCTCCTTGCCGTTCGGCGACAACTCCCTATCCGGACACCACTCAAAGTCCAGAACGCCATCAATCTTGATCGACTTCTTGTCGAGCAAGCCCATGCTGGGCGCCTCGTAGACGGATATCTGCGAGCCCATGAGGCATCGCGCAACGTACTTGTCATCGGGCGACCACCGCAACAACGGCCACGCGAGCTTTCGAGGTGGCGGAAGATCCTTGGGATCCACACCGGCGGGCGGCGGAGGCGGCGGTGCCTCACCGGGGAACGTTCGCAAGAGCAGACCAGTCTTGACTTCCCAAACGGCAATGTGGTTTCCTTCGTCCTCGGGTGAGAAACGTCGAGGATCCGGCGCGGCATCAGGATCGGCCGGGACGTGGGCGACGATGGGCTCGGGCGCGAACGTGACGAGGTAGTTTTCACACGGCGAGAAATCGACGAGTCGGACGCCCGGGTGGGTGAATCGATGCGGTTCCGAGAAGGACTTGCCTTGCCAAAGGGCGACACCCATACGGTGCAGGGTGGTGAAGTAGGTTCCGAGCGGAGACCAGGCGACGAAGAGTTCTGCCCACTTGGGGTTGGGCTCGACGGCGCGTTCGGCGACGGCGTTCCGGCCGCACCAGTTAATCTCAACAGTGGTGTCTCGGAACGTGGCGAACTGGTCTCGTCCTGCGGGGTCCGCGAGCCATGACCGAAGGTGTTCCTGAGCGGCATCTGTCAGCCGAGCTCTAACGTCAGAATTCTTCGACTCACCTTCTCGGAAGGCTGCGTATCGGCAGGCCAGTTCTTGGGCGTGTCGCCCTCCTCGATCGTCAACGACGCGTATCGCTCGATCTCTCCAAATCGGTTGACGTAAAGCCTGTTCTTACCGAACAAGAGCTGGTCCAAGCTTCGCAGGGCGTGCGTAGCGGTCTCGGCCGAGGGGTATGTCAAGAACATGTATCTGAACACCGTACTGTCAATTCCCGCTCACACGCGCGCGGACCAAAACTCACCCTTTGCTCTCTCCCTTCGCGCTGTCCCAGGGCATTTCCATGTCAGAATACGTGCCATCCTCGTTCTCCTTGCCAGACAAAGGCGCGCCGGCCTTGGCGAACGTCGACCGCAGCCTGTCGAACAGCTTCTTCTTTTTGCTCTCGTCAACGATGGGGACATTGTCGATGACGAGGACGTTGTCGAATCCGTCGAGCGGGGAGACGGCGTACCTGAGGGACGATGATTAACAAGATGTTGAGCGAGAAAAGAGTTTCACGAGCTGCATCGCGAATGGAGGTGATCGAGAAGGGGATGAAGTGCTCGACGGATCTGGCTGCTTGACATGTTCGGCCGTCTCAAGTCGGAATCTTGGACAGGCAGCACGGCATGGTTGGAAGATCAAGCATTCCTCTTCTGCCCTCAATGCAGCACTCGGCGCAATGATTCACAACTCCAAAAACAGCCCTAGACAGGTGCGTCTCCTTCGAGCTTTAACCGCCCAACGTCGTACTGAAGACGCCAGCCTCTCTCCACCGTATTCCTTAATTCCTTCGCTCCATACCCAAATCCACCACGCGAAACCTCCCACAAAGCAAGAAAGGCAACACTCACTTCTCCTCAATCTCCGAGTAATCAATCTCCAAATCCTCCTCCTCCTCCCTTCCATTCACCTTACTGCTCTCCGCTTGATTTTCTTGCACGGCGACGGGCATTTTTTCGACGGAGCTGACGGCGTGGAGTCGTGTGTTTCCGAGAGTAACGGAGACGACGACTGGTACGATACGGCTGCGATGTGGCTCGAGAAAGTTCAGGAAGGACAATGGGTGAACGGGGACTTGGGCTGACACTTTTTCGCTGAGATTGCAGCCAGGGTTTAGCGCGTCGATCAGGGAAGGCAAGAAAGCGCGTTTTGGCAAGAGTTGAGGGGTCACTTGGCGGACAGACTGGACGAGTGTCCGGGGTTGTTTGTGCTTGGAATGGTAGTATTCCATTACTCTGATCAACAGAGACTCCTGACCAGATATCGAATCGGTACGGAGAAGAAGGATATCGCCTCACGCGATCGCCGGAACGACTTTGCCGCACAAAAGAAACGCGATAAACGTAGCCTTCGTATCTAGCGATTGCGGCGAGAAGTCGTGAAGTCTATATCAGGTCGGTGCCATAAAGCCGGGAATATTTGACGTGCATTTGTATCAGGTCGTCCGGCCGTTGAATGAATCGGCAGTGTGATGATGCGTGTCCAAGCACACCGACAGACCGCGAGTCAAGCGTTTGACCAAGTCTTGATAGCTGTCCAGAATATGCAGCTTGATACGCTCGCCCATCAACGCCGATCACTTCCCTTCCCGTGTTTCACTTGCATGTAATATTGCAATATTATTTTCAGCTCCTGATCTCTTGAATCATCAACTACCGCTGGCTCCCTCACCTTCCAATGTCCGTTGCCGTTCATACTCTTCCGAACTTTATCTCGCTGGAACAGTCTTGATAACCATACCTCTTCCCGCTTGAAGCATGCCTTTTGGCCAAGAGGTCATCGCATATGGAGCGAGCGATCGTGAGTGACTTTTTCATCGTGAGGGTGATCGGGTTATTGACTGTGTTTTGGTAAGGTTCACCTAAGCTGCCGTTAGAACTCCTGCTCAGCGTTGTTGGATTCAGCGCGGGAACCAACGATTATCGCACTTTGCGCTCGTTCTTCGCCACGTCGATGCTTATTTGGAAAGAACAAAGTCCACCTTTCACGAAACGGTCATCTCAACGGACCTACTGGCGTCGAGATCGCGTGATTCGAAAATATCTCGAGGTTTATCATCTACAAAGTATGTTCGTGCCGAATTACGTTTTCTCAGGTTGCTATGCTCGGCGCGGAGTAGGTTCGTTGCACTCAACAGGATCTGAGCCGAACACGATGAACCGGAGAGGATCTTCCCCGCGCTCACGCTATCATCGTTCCGGATGAGTGGAATCGTACGCTCTTCTGGAAGAGATGCCATTTCGAAATCGATGAAATTCTCCCGTTTCGAAACCCCACAATGCGAAATCCCTACCGAAGGATGTACTCGAGATGTCCCCATTGGAGAATCGTTGCGCCTTCGATTCCATATGAAATACCTTCTTCGATACTGTTGAACCAATCCCGGGCCGGGTCTTGACGCTTGTCCGCTCACGGTCAGTCCTTTACTACTGACCAAGCGAAAGATCAAGTACTAATATCTTTACTATTAATCCTCTTCCAGCTGCTGATGAACGTTTTTCTTCAAATTCGCAGCGCATGGAGTCGACAAGCTGACTACATGCTTGCATAGAGGAATACCCACGTACACCCGTGCATAATGGCTTTTGGAGGCGCAACAGATGGCAGGAACATGTTGCGACCGCCAAGACTATCTTTCTTATTGCCGCATTGCACCAGGATGATACTTCGCACAACATCGTGATTCGTGACGTAGCTTTCCGCAGTGCGCTGGTGAGAGGGGTGCTACCATCTCGATAGATCACGCTGCATGGATTCAAGGCGCAAGTTACTGAGGCGTTTCCGGTTCGACAGTCACAGTGTATCGTCTTGCCGGATAATTTTCTTCTATCCCGCCTCCGTCTAGTCTCTTGTACCGGATTGACCAGAAGGAATCCGCGTCTCTTTCATCCGACGACAGAATGCCCTCGAATTCTGCAGTCTCCGATACTCCATCGTGACCGTTAACAGTTTTGAGTTGGAAAAAACGAAAGCGCAGGTATCTTGAGGAGAAAATCTTCGGTTTCTTCTTGATGGAAGACTATACTTCTTGAAAGATTTCCGCCGCCACGTGCATGTACTCTTCCAGCTCGATCTCGGTCAGTGAGGAATATGTCAAATGTACGACAAGGTCCAATCTCTCATGAGAGAAAAGGGCCGCTTTCAACTTGAGCGCCGACATGATGACATGAGCGCAACGAATTTGCGGGGCCATCTGGAATAAGACTCACCCCTTCTAGACAAGCCTTGAATACACCCAACTCTGAATCTGGAAGTATGATCCGCAGAGTGCGAATTACCGTTCGTGATGACAGATGCAGTTGTCCGCCATAGCAAGGTAACCTCCAAGCGAGATGACCAGGTGTCGCTGAGCATTGGAAAAAATGCATCAACTGCTGCACGGTACTTGCCATTCCAGTGGATGCAGCGGTTGAGGTCTTCGACGAGAACACGATGACCATTGTACTGGAACCGTTTCCGAGCGGGAGCAGGCGTTTGCCTCGTGGCTCTCCAATAACACGCCCATCCTTGCCCACTGTAACCAACCATACTCCTCGGATCGATTGGCGAAGACAGGAGCCTCTAGGTCGCATGGGTACCGCGAGAAGATTCGCCAGGACCTGAGCCGTAACGGGTTCCCGAATGAAGAGGCACCATGATTGAGAAGGGCGAAGACTGTGGTTGACGAAGTAGTCCCAATGAAGTTTGGTCAAGACGACGGCCGTGTGAGGGAAAAGCGGAAGTGAAAATAGCGACAACAGTGTTTCTACCACGAGGTATCTGTGAAAAGCAGAAACCTATCAGTCAAGAACGGTTGGAAGGGGCCAGCAAACATTTGGGCACTGACTTTGTGAACTTAAAATTCTTCGATTCTTCCCTGCCAGTCTCCGCAGACAATTCCCTGTTCATGATGCCAGACCGCCACCATCCTCTACTGCCGTCGAGAATAAGCGTCTCCCAAAGAATCGGCGTCGGCTCTTGCTTGAGCAGCTTGTTGCCGACAGTGAGAGCTGCTAGGGTAGCATAGCTGTTCTTTCCCGCCAGGAATTGACCGATGATGACGAGAAGCTCGAGGGGAAGGGTTACCGTACCCTTAGTGGCGGATGATCGGATTAGTCGCAGTCGTTCAACAGACAGTAATTGAAACTCACATGCAATGGCATCTTTCGGATATCCGTCTGAGCCAAAAGCATCGATAACGAATCAACAGAATCATCCTGAGTTGCGGGCTTCAGTATCTTGCTTCTCGTTTTATCTTTCCGCAAGCTTCCGTCATACGGATGGAATCGATGTAATTTCCGTTTATCTCGGGATGGTCTCATGCATGATGCGTGGCTGCGTGACATGTACCGATGTCGATTCGTGTCATTTTTGAGGTTGCTGACAGTCATACCTGAGGTTGCCGCTGACATTGTTGCTGATGCCGACACGTCCGTGGCGATTTCCTCTTTGCCAATCGACGCCACCATGAACGCTTTCTGATAAGTGCTAGTCGGATACGCGCTGGGCTACCGACACGAGAGGTCTAGTAGTCAGAATATGTCCGACGGCATCTTCGGCTTTGACATCCGTACCTTGATTACACTGGCGAGATTGATGGTGGACTTCCTGCGCGGATCTTGAGGATTTTCTTGTAGGGAAGGACGTCGTCACGAGGAACACGGGAATCCGTTGTCAGACTGGATCTGGGTGCCAAGATAGCGATGCGCTAGAGAAGGAGGGCGATTTGCGGTTTGCGCAGCTGTGCAGATGGCCATGAGCTGACAATGCAGTGCGGCTGAGTAGGCGTTGATGCGGACTTCGCGACCAGCAGAGTCTTTTTTCTTGAATTGTGAGGGGGTATAAGAGTCGAAAGATTCGAGATGAAGCGATTGGAAGGTATGAAGATCATGAGCATGTCAACAACGGCATGAAGCAAGTCGACCGTGATGAAAAGGTGCTTGATGCGAAAGGACCTGAAACGACGGAAGCAACGCGCCGCGTGGTAGGTTGGCTCTTTCCTAGCATAGAGTTTCTTAAGGGCTACTACATGACTTTCGACTCAGCTTGATATGACGTCCCTCATCGCATCCGGTCTCATGCATGCAGCGATGACTCAGTAATCATGAGGCATCGACCGGGGAGAATACAGAGCGCGAGAGGTCGACTTCTCGAAAGACACCGAGGCTGAGAATCTTCAAGCACGCCAGGGCTGGCGATGATGCAGAGGGATTGGAAGCCCGCAACGCATGGGGATGACGCACAGAGCGGTCGAACGACTCACGGTGGAACGATGACTCAGAACGCTCTATCGCTCCTCGCCCACTTAGCGTTCTCCTCCCCGACGCACCGCACTCGCACCATGCCGTCCTCGAGGGCAATTGTCAACACGGATCCTTGCCCCTACCCAATGCATTCGCATGTCGTCCGTCCTTGCGCGGGGCGATGCACGGCGACAGCATGTGCCCATAAGTAAGCGCCTGACGAAGCGACAACGAGCCGTTGTCATGTCGGCCGAGCTTGCTGGTATCTGTATTTTGCCATGTTTTGTGTATTACACCCACATCATCAACGGAACTCGGCCGTCTCACGTGGACATTCAGCTTCCCTCTCCACCGGCGGCATCAAGGAGATCGCCTATTCTGCTTGGACGAAGGGGTTTGCGACCTCTGTTACGGAAACGAGACAGGAGATGGTTCAGCAGGGAAAACAGTCTCATCTCAGCGCAAGACAGACCTTCGTAGCCATCCATCGGACTAATCACGACGATTGTCGGGCCTCTCAGTACCACCAGACCCAATTTTCGAACTGGCCGTCCTTCTACATCACCGCAAGAGACGGTAGTCAGCTACATAATAGTGCAGCGGTGACCGCAGACATACCTGTCGGCTCTTCCCTCACTTCGTCCAGCACCAGGTTCTGCAGCTGATCGTACCCCTTCAACACACCAACAACCTCCCTCCCGCCTTGGAACTTGACCCTGATCTCCTTATCCACGAAACGTCCCAGATCCAAGATGGCTTCACGCGGTTTCTTTTCCGATGCGCCGCCGCCGTTTGCGTTGGATCCTCCGCGACCGCCACCTCGTCCTCCACGGTTGCCTCCACGATTACCGCCTCGACCCTGATGTGGAAGGCGATGAGCGATCGAGGGGCATACACCGGCAGAACAGTACTCACTCGTTCGGACATGACTGCCGTGGGTATGCGCTGTGTTTTCGGTGATATGCGACTCGCCGGAAGATACTGGCGTGGCGATCCGAGAAGTGATCAATGCGAGACCGGCGTTGAAGTTTGCAGAGTATCCAGAGCTGTGAACAGGATCCTTGACAAGGACCGAAAGCACGGTCGATCATCATCTGCCTCGAGAATGAGCGCGGAATCAATACAAAACCCTATTCAGCTTACCTAATGCTGTTTCTCGGTCTACACCGTTCGTGAGTGGATTTCTTCGATGCATCAGGTATGAAGAGGAGGTTTGAAGGCGACATCGATAACACTACAGAACATTGGTGCTTCGCATGGCGAGGATCACGTAACGATACAGTGTATTACACTGCTTGTTTGAAGGTCAAGCGAGACAACGCCAAATCAAAGCGTCTTCGCCAACACTGCGCAGGACCCATTCTCGATCAACGCGTCAATATTCTGCGGGTCTCCTGTCAAGATGGAGGAAACGACGCTTCTTGCACAGCCAACAGTGGATCCTTATCCTTATCTTGAGACTTTGAATCCTGCGCAACGGACAGGTTAGCTCTGCCATTCCTGGCATTCGCGTTGAATACTCAAATTCTGTGCTCGATCGTCTTTAGCTGTTACATATCCACCAGATGCGCCGCTTCAGGTCTTGGCGGGACCAGGGTCTGGTTAGTGGTTTACCAAAGTATCAAATCTCCCGAGTTGATAGATATATTGCCGTCAGGAAAAACGAAAGTCCTGACGGCACGCGTCGCGTATCTCATCCATCATTTTGGGTTACAGCCCGAAGAAATCGTTGCCGTAAGTCTGTCCTCTCTTCCGGCCATCGAACTCCCCCTGATATGGCCACTCTTCAATAGGTGACGTTCACCAACAAGGCTGCGATGGAGATGAAAAAGAGGCTGAACGTGCTGCTAGGAGAAGTAGCAGGAAGCAAGCTCGTGCTCGGTGGGTACATGCGTAGAGATGTAACGCGTCGACTCTAATCTCTGTGCAGGCACATTCCATTCGACTTGTGTCAAGTACCTACGGAAGTACGGCAAACGAATCGGACTGAACAACAACTTTTCGATCATTGACCAAGAAGATGCGTGCGTGCATCGATCGCGCAGCCCCGACTCGAGCTGATCCCTGCCCGTAGGAAAAAGCTCGTCTCCGAATTCCTGAAGCCGATAGCTCAGGATCTCAAAGAAAGACATACGCCATTGAAACCTCAACAGGTGCTCAGCGATATTTCCAATGCGAAAGCCAAATCGGAATCACCGGCAGCGATGCGTATGCGGGCCCAGGCGACTAACAACCAGATCGTGATGGTCATTGCTGACGTGAGTCTGATGAACCACTGTGCCGGGATCGCCGCTGAAGGATTTGCCTTTCAGTTATATGAGCAGTATGAAAAGGCATTGATCGAGCTTGGGTGTCTCGACTTTGACGATCTCTTGGTGTATGGGTTGCGCTTACTGACGAAAGAGCCTGGAGTCGTGTCAAACGTCAGACACGTCTTGGTAGATGAATTCCAGGCGAGCTCGGACTTGCGCATGGCTTCTCACAGGCGCTAACTTCGCTGTAGGACACAAACACCACACAGTATAATCTCATGAAGATATTTGCCAAAGAGGGCAACGTGACAATTGTGGGCGATCCAGATCAGTCCATCTACAGCTGGAGAGCAGCAGGTGAGCAAGACAGCGTAGTATCATTGTCGTCCTCCTGATAGCTTTCGCCTAGACATCGAGAATCTGCATCACATGAAAAGAGGTTAGTATCGGAACTCAGGGTTCCTTGGCAGGGATCTGACAGGGTCTCCATTTAGATTACCTGAATACCGAAGAGGTACATCTCGAACAGAATTACAGATCGACAGGCGCCATTCTGGACGCTTCTCTGGCTATTGTGACACAGGGTAGGCTGAATATTCCATGCGCCCGCACACCGAACTCATATACCTGCATCAGACAAGAAGCGTATCAAGAAGGGGCTCTACACCGCGTTCGGCAAGGGCGTGCCTGTCACACTCAAGCAAACGCCAAACGGATTCTCCGAAGCCGACTATATCGCGGACGAAATTCACCGGCTGCGCGCGCAGTCTGGCAACATGCTGAGCTTTGACGACTTTGCTATCTTGCGTACGTTCCTGTAGTAAGCATGCCGAGGCGTCAGGCTGACTTGATGTATCTAGTCCGGTATAACGCCCTTTCGCGTGTACTGGAAACCTCCTTGCAGAAAGCGCAGATTCCGACAAAATTGGTGGGCGGTCACAAGTTCTTTGAGCGTCTCGAAGTGAAGGATATTTTGGCATACCTTCAGCTGATTGACAATCCACAATATCATGTAAGTGTTTACAAAGCGCTGTTATCCGCGTTCGTTCACGTTAATCTCTAGCCAGCATTTGTAAGAGTAGTCAACGTTCCGAAGAGGGGAATGGGCGAAAAGGTGCGGTTTAGACTATATCTTGCTAGATCTTAACTGATCTGCCAATAGTCATTGCAAGCGATTCAAGATAGAGCCAGGGCGAAAGGCGTCACGTCGATGGATATCGCGGAGAGAATCGCCGATGGACACGAGCCGTGCGACTTGTCAGGTCCGCAAAGGAGGAACCTGAACGAGTTTGTGCGAGTAATCCGAAAGATGCGGGTCCAAGCCAAGAATGTAGGCTACAATATCGACGCCCAGGATCGAAGCTGACTTTGCCGATTGCAGGCAGCATCCGTTGTCGATCTGATCGAAAATCTACTGGAAGAAATCGGCTATGAGGCATATCTCAGGAGAACTCATGCAGACGCTGATGCTCGGTTAGAGAACGTCAAGGAATTGGTCAGCCATTTGACTCCGTTACTTGGCAACCATTGACCCGGTATCACTTTTCAGATATCCTATGCAGTTCTTGTGGGCAAGGAGCAAGCCGACAACACCGCAAATGCGTCCGCGCCCTCGACCCAGAAAGCGGCAGAAGTCAATGCAACATCTCAGCAAGACTCCCAGTCGACTTCCGCTCGTGGCAAAAAGCGCAAGGCAACAGGAGAAGCTGGAGAGGAAGTGATCGATCTGGAGTATGAGGAAAAGGATGAGACCGAGGGTCTACCGATTGAAGTCGTTGACGACGACGCGGATCTATCGTAAGACGATGGGCAAAACACCTGGCGGCTAAGCTGACAATCCAGTGGCCCACAGATCAACACCGCTTCGTTCTTTTTTGGAAGCATCGATGCTAGCAACTGATGCGGAAACTCAGGACGAAAATATGGTGACACCAGTAAGCCGTTGCTGCATGACGTGGTGCTGGCTCAGCGAACAATTCGACAGCGTGTCACAATTTGCACAGTACATGCCTCAAAGGGACTGGAATGGCCAGTAGTATTTGTGCCATGTGGTACGTATCGTCGATGGGGTATTGCGACCTGTACTGATGCTGTGGAACAGCTGAAAAGGGAGTCTACCCTTTCGTGAAATCTACGGATGAGGCGCAAGTGAACGAAGAGAGGTAAGTTGACTTGCGCATACCTGTGCCTCCGCTTATACAATTCTCTAGACGTCTACTTTATGTGGCAATGACCCGAGCGCAAGTCGTCTTGGTAAGTGCATCGCTGCTGCCAGACTACGCATCCTAGACCGCCTCGCAGGAAATCACGCATGCGGAAAAGAGAATGTTAGGCAAAGAAGAGATCGAGAAAGACCGGAGCCCATTCATCAGAGACGCCGACGTAGAAGAGACCAAGGTCAGTGTGATGCACATTCCGAAACTCCCGATCTCATACGTCTTGTTCAGGTCTTTGCCCCTAAGCGTCCAACGATATCGCGCAAGGTACGCGAGATAATGGCGAGCGTACTCGGTCGAACTGTCATATCAGAGGAAGAAGTTGCAAAGATGGTACACGCATAGTGAGTCTCGTCGTACACAGCCATATTTGGCTAATCGCCTCTTTCTAGTATTCTTGCTACTGCTGGTGTCAAGAAATCTTGGGAACAGCCTACGTCTCAGCGTTCGACACAGCCAGGGGCCGCCTTTTATCACAACTCACACAACAAGGAGTCCCGTGCGCAAGACTATTGGAATTCCGACAGGGACGAGTACGCGCTTCCCGACATGCCAAGCATGTCACAAGGTGGCATGTCTCTCAGTCAGCCTGCGCCGGGCTTTATGTCAGCTTCGCAATTTCGATCGCAGGCTCCAGTCGTCTCAACTCAGGTGCCAAAAGCGAGCGAGCGAATGCGGCAAGTGCAGTACTCGCAGCCCATCTTTGCTGGAAGCCAGAGAGCATGGAATGAAGCTGCCCCGCAACCCTTTTCGTTCGGAACGCCAGCCGACATGTCAATCACGAATGCCGTCCCGAATCCAAGCGCATCCTTCCAGACAGCGCAATCCGCCAGCGCAAACAACGCATTGTTGAAGAATATCGGTCTTCCGCCACCTATCGGTGCGGCTAGCACCACACCGGCGAAGCCGAACGGGCTGGCGACACCGGGTTTGAATACCCTTCAAAGCTCGTTCTCAAGTTCACTAGCATCGCTCAAGACGCTGGGGATGCCGGATGTCAAGCCAGCCGCTGCGGGTGCTGCCACGATCGCCGCGGGTTCGAGGACAGGTCCGCCTTTGCGACGCCTAGGAATGGGCCGTCCGGGGCAGAATGGAGCTGGCAAACCGGGAATGTAGGATGTGTACATTGCAGTCCTGGACATGAGTCTTATATGGGTTGTGAACTTGTATGTTTGGGCGGTTCCAGTAGAGCTGCTGCTCGGAGGACTCTTGAAAGCGTGGATGGTTCGATGAAAGCCACAAGGCAGTTTGTACGGCTGCACGTGTTGTGCTCGCCTGCATGGTGATGGTCATTGCGTTCCATCACTCTAACGCATGGTCTTGCACCTTTTCAAGTCGCCACCACAGTCTTCTCTTGACATGTCACGTCTTGATAGCTGAAAGGCAGCAGTGACCAGTCCATACATGGGTCTTCCGACCTGACGGCTGCTCTAACCCTCGTAGCCTCGACGATGTGGCTGTCCGTCAGAAACTGCCTTGCAGCTTGCCGGCTCCTTGTCTGCAGTATTCAGTATCGGTAGAGTCGTCAGAACTCCTATCAATCATCCCGCTATAAGAGCGCTATAGCTTCCTCGGTCGAAGCGAAGAAGCTAACGAAGACCTGGAACTTCGAAGAAGGCACACACAGAAGGCGAGGTCAGCTAGCTGGTCAGCTGCGAGGTCGCCGAATTGGATCTTTCCTGCCGAAATCACGTGTCGTAATGACGTCACCAGCGGGTGCAAGATAAAACAGCAGCCAGAATGCACTGCAGAATGTCAACAACAAGCTCAACAACAGTTGACGACATTCCCGCAATTGTGGAGCATCAAGCCCGCTGATAGGCGGAAAGCCAAGGCTGATAGGAAAAGCTTCATACCGCTGTAGCTCCGCGCACCTCTTGTATAACCTTTAGGCTACGGCCGGACAGCTCCGTAGTCTAGCAAGGACAGGCCCAAAGCCCTCTGACTGTCTCGCCTTTCTCGACCTCATCAGCCAGCTAGCCTGGAAGGCACTTCCTACCGCTGTCACCGCTTTGCGGAGTCAACAAGCCTTGGCAAGATAGGAAGGGCAGCACAGCACGTAGAGCTCAGCATATAGCACAGCTAGCACCACCAGGAGTCAGCTGCTATCCGTTGAATTCGCCGCAGTCGCTCAGCCACATTACTCGCTCCAGTCGAACATGCTCTCAGGTGAGAGTACCGTATTGTCCAATACAACGTCGAGCCAGCTGAACTGCCAGCTGAACTGCCCTACTTCGCGTATCTACGGTTATCATACAGTTCTGTTCCTTCTATACCATCCGCAATGATGTCATAATTCGCCACTTTCAAGATTTTCCAGAGAAGGCTAGGACAGGCATCATATAAACAGAGCGCGGACCTTGAACAACATGTTGAAAGCGCCTTCACGTTACTACATCTTCATACCAGTGGACTCCGCCTAAATCAGCGCTCGACAGACTATCAACCATGGGTAACGTGAGTATCATCTACCATCCCGAATCGCTTTAAAGCGCGAGCTGACTCGAAGAACGCGGTTTTTTAGGTTTTCTCCGCCATCGGTCGCGGCATAAACGCCGTGATAACAGCTATCGCGTCCGTCTTCACCGCCATCGTCGGAGGCATCACATCAGTCCTCATCGCTATTTGGAACCTGATAACTTGTGGGATGTGCTCGGGAGGTCGACGAAGCGGCCGTAGAGGTGGAACTGTATAGAAAGGGCCTGGCGGAAGTCAAATGCTCGTGAGCACATCCCCTCCTGGCTATGTTGGACTCTTGCTGACTCGGACCGCCCAGTGAAAGCAGTTTCCCCCAGGCCAGAATGCTAGACATTTCTCGCGCCGATTTCGTCTCATCCACCATGCCTATTGGCAACTGTATCCATATACGAAGACAACCTATAATGATTTGAATGTGCAGAATTGTTTACAACGAACCTTCGACGATATTCCCAAGGGCTGCCGCTAGGCTCGAGTACCAGGCCTTCTCGGATGGTCCGCCCTCTTTTTCTTTTCTGCCACTAGCGAACAACTCCCAGCAAGCCACGCCGGCGAACTCTGGATGTCCCCTCGCCATTTGTGCTATTGCCCGCTTGAGCTGATGCATGTCGGCGAAGCCATGACCGTGGACAGGCGAAGACAAGACCGCCATCACGAGACGACTCGGGTCGAACCCAGTCTCGACCAATTTCTCGTACCCCGCTGCGTCCCCTGCGTCCCCCCAACCATTGTAGAACTGAACATGGTACCAGTTGATGAAATGTCCACACGTCGTTTCCAATCCCGAATAGTCTAACAACGAAAGCTCCCTGCCGCCCTGCAATCCTGGAGCCATCGGTGACATGGTGACAAGAAAGCTTTTCGGAAAGTCTTGCCGTATACGTCGGATGAATCGTTCGGCGCCGCTTTGGGTCATTGGTTCCTCGACGTCGAGGTCGAGGCCGTCAAACTGTTTGCGAATTAACAGATCGCGGACCAGTCCATATGCCTTCTCGAAACGCTCTTGGTTGCTTTCGAACGATCCAGGGGCGTAGTCCAGTTCTGAGATCGTACCATGTGCCGCTCCTCCTATCAGTAGCAACGTCTTGACGCCTTTGGCTTGAAGTGCGGCCTTTTCTTTCCAAACTTCGTTGTAGTATGCATCATATGGATCGTGGTCGTTGAGCGTGAGATGAACGCATCGTTTCTTGCGTGGCTTCGGAGAATCAGGCTTATCTGGATCTTGGTCGTCTTTTGGAGTTCTGGGGCCGTCCACGTATGTAACGTTGATGTGCAGTGCAGCAAAGACGACATGCGTAACGATTGGCGTGGAATCCTCGATTAACGGTAGAATTGACTGCAGTTTTCCCTCATAGTGGTACGTCTGGTGATAGACGATCAGCTTTTTGCTTCTAGGTTCTGTTGACGAAAGAATGATGAGGATTCAACGCTGCTAAGAGAACGATGCTCACCTGGAATCCGCATGTCGACGAGTACTGCCTATGTTTCCGCTATCGCCAGATCTGGTATCGGCTTGACTGGAACAGCCGTAGAGCCGGGTGGACCGCAGAGATTCGCGTCTCTTGTGACCGGTGAGCCGAGCGTTGGCTCCAAGATGTCCTTTCTTTCGGCAGATCCGAATGGCAGGGAAGAGTACGCACACGTTCAGATCAGTGCGCAAGCAGGGCTCAAGGGAGCTTGAACGCCGAATCGGTCCGGACGCTTCTGCATAGGGGGCACCTACACCGTCCTGCTTGCCCTTGTCGCCTCATGTTGCGATAATGTTGCGATTGCGGCCTAGCCTTGATATGTTGGGTCCGGGAGGCGCTTCCTGTACCTCAACGGGCTCTCCAGTGGATGGTGTCTCTCAAGTCGAGATTTTGAAGCATTGTAAAAAATACCTGACCCGTGCATCTGGGGCTCGGATTATACGTAGACCGTATGGTTCGTCAATACCCTATTACAACCTCAAGGTCATGTATTGGCGATCCCCTTCTCAGGCGGCGACGTCCTTACATGGCTGAAGCTCCATACCATGTCAATCCTACTTCCTCCCCTTGGCCTTCTTGGCTCCAGGTTTCGCCTTTTCGTCGGCCTTCATACAAATGCGTCAACCAAAGGCCATGAAGCAAAGCAGACCATACTCACTTTGCGCTTTCCCGTTGTCTTCTTGGTGTCTTTGGCAGAGCTGGTAGCAGGCTTCTCTTTGGGGGTGACCTTGAAGAATCCGTCCAGACGTCCTTGCTGCTTTTGATTCAACATCTTGTCAAGTCTTGCGGCTCCGGCTCGAACACGGTCCTCGCTGGAAAGGTTGTCAATCCAACCTTCGGACAAAGAACGGTGCACTACTTACTTGAAACCCTTCTCTCTGACGAGGAATTCGACAAGTCCTTCCTCATCGCACTTGGTCCACTCGAGCTAACGGACCGAGATCAGTGATGACGAACAGGGCAAGTCATACTACTCACCTCGACCTCACTGGCAGGAGTAACGTCGGGCTGCAGGAACAGCTTCTTCGCCTCCTCCCATGGCCAGTACTCGGGCAGCTGCATTCCACCAATGGCCTTCTTCTTCTTGATCGGTGCCTTCTTTTCCTTTTTCGGTTCCGCCTTCTTCTTGCCCTCGCCCTTGGCTTGTGAGGCCGTCTTGGAAGGTTTCGGCACGTCTTCATCTTCACTTCCGCTCATCGTCGCCGCCATGGGTTTCTCATAGCCATCCTCGCTGTCGAGATCATCACGGTCGACGGCGTCCCCATTCTGCGATTCCACGGTTTCGTCCTCCGATTCAGCGTCGCTTCCGGGCTTTTCCTCGATCTCAAACTCTTCCGCCGCCTCTTGCTTTTCGGCCATCTTGCCCCGGATATGGGCAACGACATTCTCGAGCGTTCCATGTTCGCGCATGAGCTTGAGGGCAGTCTTGGGTCCGACGCCCTTGGCGGGTTCGAGATAGTCACATCCCATCAATAAGCAAAGCTCGATAAACTTTACGGTTCGTCAGTACGCGATCGTGCGGGATTTGGCCAAGTGACATACCCGCTCCATATCCATTTCCAGCTCTTCCAATACTTGCTTCAGGTTGATTTCCGAAATTGGCGCCTTCTTGGCCTCCGAAAAGGTCAAATGTCGAAGGAGGATCGGAGCGTTGAAGGTCAAGGTATCCATGTCTTCGGATCCCGCTCCATACACCTGAGTGATCGTAATGCTATAGCGTTTCACTCTTCTGCAACTGCAAGGCACTCACCTTTCCTCCTCTCGCCAGCTCTGCACACTGCGCCTCAGCTTCTCCTGGAGCCTATAGCGAGAACAATGCCATGTTAGCCGATCACTCCGAAACCCTTACGCAATACCAAACGTACCACCACGACCGGAATTCCCATCAATTTCAGCAATCTGCGGCACTCTTCGTTGTGCACCTTTGTAGGTCTGACTTGTCTTCTCGCCAACTTGTCAATGTCCTCCGCGGTACCTGTTGTTGCCGAATCGGGGTTAGATCCCTCCCGCCCGTTACAGCTGTCATGTCGCTCTTACCGGTCTCCTTCGCTTCTTCCTCGGCCTCGGCGGCAGCACCTCGAGCAGCAAATCGCTTCGCGAGCTACACGCACGCGATGTAAGGGTCAACAAGGTGATGCGTGGTAGCAAAAGGTGTACTTACCACACCACCCTTGAGCTCGGGAGGTTTACCATCAAACACGTATGCTGGCTTGATTCCATGATCGACCATTCGTAACGTCCTCCAGAAGAATCCCATCAAATGACTGTCCAGGGCAGCGGTGAGATCGAGGATGTAAATCAAGACAGAATGCTTACCTTGTCACATCTCCATTCTCGTTCATTAACATGGTACCATCTTTCTGTCTGACGGCAATCAGGAACTGGTAAATAGACCTGAAGCGTTGGGTCAAGTTGAGCAATCGGAAGACTAAAGGTGCATCGCGAAACCTACATGGATGCATCGATCGCGACTTTTCTCCCAAAGAGCTATAAAAATACGCGTGAGTGATGTGTCAAAGACAGACGGATGTGTATGCGTACTGTCTTGATATCGTGCTCTTTCATCGCCTTCGGAGCATTCTCCGAGAGGAGAGCGGTAAGACCTATCCCGGCATTCCAGTCAGCTTTCGTTCGAGCGCGAATCTTCTCCCTACTCACCTTTGATACCCATCTTGAACGTATGATACCGCGAGGTTGAAGGGGCTGAAGTGTCTGAAAGACGGCACAAACTCCAGATGAGACGAGGAGAAGTCATCGAGAAATCGCTCATCTTGACGCGTCCCTCCTTGCGGAATGATGTCACATTAGGGTGAGCACAATAGTCACGTGAATAGGACAACTCATCTTGGTTCAACAATTGCCATTCTGGGCGTCAAGGGCTTCATCTCGCCCGAAGGCATCCACTCACTCCAATGGGCAAAGAGAATTTTGCCCCCTCAATATGTCCAATCTGATCCCTCTGGCGCGATTCGTACCGAGCTCGAATAGCAGAGAGCGACAACAGGAAGTCAGTACATCAAGAGACCGGGAGCGTATTCCAGATGATGGTAAGGCCTCCGTGGACAATATCTTGTCTGTCCTGAGCTGATGATACCTCAGAAAAATCGCCAATCCCGAGCTTCGCGGCTGGAAAGCACGGAAAAGCCAAAGCAAGGCTCACGTCTCAACCCGCTCGTATGTCAGTTATCACTCCTTTCGACTACTGCTCATTTCCTTCCACCCATAGCGCTTAGCGATGAGTCCGACTTTGACAGGACCGATGAAGAGGACTCTTCTCCGAAAAGGGGAAAGAAGCGACGGCCAAGCAAGCCCGACCAGAAAACAGGAAACCAGCGAGGATTTCGGAAACGTGAAAGCGTTCCGCTGAAAGAGGAGCTCGTGGTTGCGGACGACGACTCCCAAACTTTTGCCGGATTCAAGATGCGGATTGCGGCTCAGGAGAAGACACGTATCGAGAATGAGCGATACTCGGATCAGTCCGTTCATCGCAAGGAGGTCATCAACGTCTCGACGGACGAAGAAGACTTCGAATTGGATCGGGCCAAGATCAATTCGAAATCTTCCCAATCTGTGCAGGTGACGCGAAGAGACCCTGTCGCTTTCCCAGACACTACTAGCTATCTCAACGAATCAATACCGTATTTTGCCTTGAAGAGAACTCGACGGGGAACTTTATACGAGGATGACGAGGAAGACGTAGATGAGGAGGTTGAGGTGCCAGCGGGATTGAAGGATGGTGAGTTGTCTCTTAGTGGAACAGGGAATCTCGTTTGTTGATGCCTCTTTAGAAGAGCCACGGCGGACACTTCTGGACCTCCTGGGTAAGCACTTTCCTCCCCGGGGCGAATTTGGGCTAGAGTTATCTTCTTCCTAGTCGAGGAGCAACCCCGTCAATCGGAATCAGCGAAAACCACGCAATCAGACGAGAGCTCAGCGGAAGAAGACGACTTCGACACGGACAAACGATCCATGAAGAACAAGAAGAAAGCCCCGATTCAAATCGAAGAGAAGAAGGAACCGACGGCTGCTGCGCCGAAAACCAACGAGACAGACGTTGCCGGCTCAAAGGAAGCGGGATCTTCGGATGACGAGGACGTGTATTCAGATGGGGAAGAGGTCGGACAGCTGGTATTCGATACCAAGATCGGCAAGCTTGTCAGGCCGACGCCTCCCAATGCGCGGACGCTCTCAAACCCGAAGCTCAAGGAAGGACAGAGTGAGGAGGAGGATGGGTATCAGGCTTTCAGTACTGATGAGAAAGTTCCCAGTGAGCCCCGGCACTCCTCATCAGTGACCAGTGCTGATTTGCGTGTTAGACAAAAGCTCTTATGACTACGTGACGTATCGAGGCAAGAGATCCAAAGTTATCAGAGAAGAGAATGCCAAGGCTGAGGTGAGTCATCGTTGATCCTACCATGATTCGGGGCTGATGAAACACCCTCATCATGTTAGGAGGAGGCCAAGAGAGTTGGAATGCGCCCGAGCTTCCGGTGTCCCGCAGAGAAACAGCGAAAGAAGCCATACAGCCTTGACCCATTCAACGACAAAATGGTCATTCCGGTGCCAATCAACCGCTTTCTTCGTCGATATCAACGTATCGGTGTCCAGTTCTTCTACGACAGATATAAAGGCATCAAAGTAGAGGGTATCGGTATGGTAAAAGGCGGAATTCTGGGCGACGATATGGGACTGGGTAAAACCATTCAGGTGCTCGCCTTTGTGAGTCATGCCCAAAAAAAGCTTGGAAAGTATCTCAAGGGGCTCTTCGCAGCTTTCGGCCATCAGGGGAAAGACTGGAACGTTGGCCGACGAGTCGAGCCGTGTGTCGCGTAAAGGGCGCGTTCGTGCTCGTCAAGGCGATTTCCTGCCGACAACTTTTGGCCCTACTTGTTTGATCACCTGTCCAAAGACTCTTGTCACAAATGTGAGTTCCGGAAAGCTATGACAAGCCGATGCTAACTCTACATTCAGTGGAGACGCGAAATGGAAACGGTAATCGATTTGTGTTTGCTTGTCAACCTTCACTGATTCCTCGCCGGTAGTGGACATACCTCGAATTTGGTGTCATCGAGAGTAAGGGTGATCGGGAACAGGTGATTAACAAATACAAGAGCGGTTTCCTCGATGTTGGTAAGCGCCAAACTGCCATCTCTTCTCTGAGATGCTGAGTTGAGGATTTCCAGTCCTTATACCATTCGAACGTCTCGTGCAAGACATCGAACTCTTCAGCGCTCTCAAATTTTCGTATGTCCCTCTGCGTGTCGCATTAGGCCGTCTATATTGACGCACGTTTCGTAGAGTCATGATCATCGATGAAGCTCACACAATTAAAAATCCGAAAGCTCGTCGTACGGTCGCTATGAAGAAGATACAAGCGGATTGTCGTTTTGCGATGACAGGTATGATGCGTATTACCAAGTATTACACACTCGAGCTGACATTTGCAAAGGTACTCTGATACAAAACAGATTTCAGGAGATGTGGTCGATACTAGACTTTGTAAGGCATTGAAGCGATGGGTGTGTTCGGGCTCAACCTCTCGCCGCAGATCGTCCCTGGTCTTGTCGGAACTCACGCGCAGTGGACGAATGTGATGGCCAGCAAGGTCGACAAGGGCATGGACCAGCTCGCAACCGTCGCCGAAATATATGACAAGAAGGTAAGATCGTTTACCGATTGACATTATGACGCACGCTCAAGCCGTTGTGATGAACAGAAAGTCACAGACGCGCTGCACAAGAATCTGCTGCCTTTGTTGTTTCTGCGACGGACTAAAGCCGCCGTTGCTCTTGAGGTAATGAACAAGGTCATATAGAGGCTGGTTAGAGACTGACCTAGATCATCTTTCAGCTTCCGCAAAAGAACGATCATGTCATTTTCTGTCCTCTTACGCCCACTGGAGAGCTTGTTTACAAGAGGCTTGCAGCGCAACCAGGTACGGTGAGGAGTTGGCTATGGTGCGCAAGGAATATTCACCATTTCTGTTCATGTAGACCTTCGCGAGTTTCTTGATCGTAACAGCCCTTGTCCCAATCATCCATCAAGATAGTGCGTCTCTCCTTCATACGACTGGCTCGGCCATGATTGACATTTCTCCTGCTACAGTGCGAAGGATTGCTGTTATCCTGGCGACGGTGAATCGGATAGAGTGAACAAAGGACTCTTCTTGCGATAGTGAGTTTAAAGCGCAAGCGTACCTTGTGCTTCAGACGTTGAAAGAGGTCTGCCAGCATTTCTGTCTTCAGAAAGGTTTCGAGCGTAAGTTGCCCGGTCTCGTAAGCGATGTTGTCCTTCATTGTCTTTTCCCAGCACATTGGTCTGATCTACGCCCGTGAGTGATCACTTTGATGTTGATATCGATCCGCTGACAGTGACTGCAGAACCGGACGACAGTTCGGAGCAGGTAAGCGACGCACGCAATTGGCCAAGAGTAGGGCTAATGCCCCGCCAAAGAAAGCGCTTTGTCAGCGTCTGATGGATATCTGCGTAAGTTGTCACAAGCACGTGAAGTATAGGGCCAGAACCCAGAATAAACTGTTCAGTTTCCGACGAGTCGTGAACTTCAAGAACACCAAATTGGTCTCATTGACGAGAAAGATGCCGAGGGGTATATGGCATCCCACGATCTTATCATCGATGAGGAACTGCAGCCAACTGCCAGGGATCCGTTCTACCGAAATTTGCTCCCCTATCAGGCAAGCGTGTAAGTTCCGAGATATGGGGGTATTCCTCAGTTGACCCAAAGGATTTAGGTTGTCCGATCTTTCCGGCAAATGGGTCGTAAGTCCGAGATCGTTTGCCTGGCAACTTTAGCCTGAATCCGACATCACAGATTCTGAACGCTCTTTTACGCGCCTGGAAAGCTGACCCCAGGGAGACTCATAAAGGTGAGCTCGATAACTGGGATTGCCCGATTCAGATGTTGAATCGTCCCAGTCCTTGTCTTTTCGACATCCGTCAAACTGTTAAAGATGCTGCAAGGCTTCATCCAGCTAGAATGTAGGTTGTATATCATGACCGGGCCTCACGGCTGACCTTCCTTTCAGACAACTGCGAGATGCTTCATGGCGGCGTAAGAGACGAAGACGGCATGGCCGCGGTAGATAGGTTTCAGACCGATCCGTCTGTCTTCGTATTCCTCATCAGTGAGCGCCTCACCGTTGAGTATGCTGCCGGCTTTATCTGACCGCGATCTCGCAGGCACTCTCGCGGGTGGAGTGGGTCTCAACTTGACGGCCGTGAGCGAATCTCACAACTGACTTGGACTAGAATGCTAATCATGCTGTTCAAGGCGAATAAAGTAGTCATCTTCGATCCCAACTGGAGTACGTCTGCACCATGATTTCCTAACAACCCGCTGAATACTCTTCCTATCCGATGATAGACCCTGCTCACGATCTTCAAGCGATGGATCGGTACGTGCCGCGAAGCGACAGTGCATACTGAAAAAACTCATCGCTTCTCCAAAAGTGCTTTCCGAATGGGACAGAAGAGAGATGTGTACGTACATTCCATGATCAAAGCCATCCACGACTAATCTCCCCCTCAGCGATGTATACCGTTTGATCTCTCTTGGAACCATTGAAGAGATTATTTACGAGAGGCAGAGTGAGTTTGAGGACATGACACGACTCCAGCGCTGATTTAGCGTAACGCCATATTAGTGAGAAAGTCTGCTGCGATGCGAATCATGTGAGTGATTGCCGACCGCCGGCAGAAGCAATCCTCAAGCTGATTCCTTTCAGCTATGAGGATGCTGTAGACGCTCGAGTGTATGAAGGGCACGAGGCAAGGGGAGCTCAAGGCGATTTGTGGGGTATCAAGAACCTGCTTACGTTCAAGCCGGAAGGCACGAGTCTGCAGCGAGTGAGTCTACATTCAGCATTGCCCCTGCAATTCGCGGGATCAAACACGGCATTTCCAGGCGACCAGACTTGCGTTCCAAGAGGAAGAATTGGCAAGTAACTTTGGCCTCAAGGAACTCCTTATCGACACGATCTATGATGAAAAGGATGACGTCCACGTGGTCGGCACGGAGAATGGCACAGAGGTAGGTTTTGTGCACTCTCGCCCAAAGTCTTCACGCTGAGAATCGGAACTCAGCTCGAGAGCGTGAACGAGGATGTCACTTTGCTGGAGGCTCTCGGTGATTGTAAGCATGGGTTGCATGCGGAAGATTGACTTTACTAACGTGATGAATACAAGTCATCCCCGGACTGCGACGTAAGGCGGCAGTCCCCCCACCTTCGTCCCCTTCGACTGATCATCCTCTATGATAGGCGAAGCAGTGAAGAAAACCGCTGCGCAGCCATCCGCCGTGGAGCGGCGTATCCAGAAGCAGGCAATCGAGGTCAGTCTTGGTAAAGACCTACATCGGGGCCGTGGCTAATATTGGCCTCTAGGACTACCACGACAACCCCTCGGCTCGCAACGAAAGAGCCAATGAACACTATCGGGACAAGAATGTGGCGAAACAAGTCAAGCGCAAGCGAGAATCGTTGCAGCGGGTCGATGAAGAGACAGTAACGGAATACAAGGCGCCGCGATTGACAGTAGAAAAGGGGGCACGGACTGCGGGACTTGTCAGTGATGATGACGACTAGGAGGCACGTGTGTCCGCGGTGCTCTGACACATGACGACGGGAATGGGACGGACATGGACAATACTGGTTGTAGAGATCTGAAGTTCAACAATGCTCTTTATTATATTTTTGGTTCATGTTCAGTGTTACACCGCTACTTCCGCCCGTGTTTGCTGGCTACTTGACCCTCAAAACATTTCCGCCTTCTTCATATGCTGTGCTTGCCATCCGGCGACCATCATTTATCGACCATAACAAAGTCATCCTGCGAAGATCGCTCATCCTCGACCGTCGGTCTTGGCGGAGCATTGGACTTTACCGGCGCTGCTGGTTCGGCGGGTGTTCCGGGCTCTATCAGTTGCTCGATCGGTGCCGTGAAAACCTTTTCGTCGGTCACCACGACCGCCTCGGGAGCTGAAGGCATCTCGACCACTTGCTCGGTCTTCTGTTCCTCGTTCGATTCCGGTTGGACAGCCTGCGTAGACTGAGGAGTTGAAGGTTGAGCGTCTGCAGCGGTGCTGTCGTTTTCGGATGGCTGTTGGACAGAGGTGTCTGTCTCGACAGCCGCCGCAGGTGTTGCAGTCGGAGTCACATCGTCCCCTCCCTTGGACGCCGTCGCTTCGTTCTTGGTAGTCTCGCCAGCCGCCTCCTGCTCAGCCTGCTGCCTCCTAAACACCGCGCTTCGCTGCCTCTCCATCTCTGCAAGCTTCTCCTCAACCTCCTTGACGAAAGCCTTCCTCACGCTTCGCACTTCCTTGTCACCGTCACTCGAGATGGCGTCCGCGGCCACCAACAGACTAAGCAGCGCTTGAGCGTGCGCATGATACGGCGCATTATTGTGCGTGAACGAAAGCGGCGGGACCGGCGTCACTCGTTCATCCCCATCGTGCGAGGCGCCATCGACGGGATCAAGCGAAGGCGTCGGGTGCTCGGAATCGGGATCCTGGAAGTCGAGGTGGGTGGGAAAGGTGAACCCGTTGACGAGCTTGTCGAGCTTGGCTTTCAGACTTTCCAGCTTTTCCAGACGTTGTACCCGGGCGTGGTGTTTACGGTATTTCTGCTGGATCAACGTGGCGGCACGGGCGGCTTTCGTGTCTTGCAAGTCGGCGGCGCTGGCGGGGATGTCGTCTTCCGAATCGGCATCGAGCATCTCGGTGGAGATTTCCGTGGCCGAGTGGTCTTCCGAGGGAAGTTGGAGTTCGTCGGGGACGGGCACGGGCGCAGCGACCAGGATCGGATCGGCGGGCGGAAGAGGTTCGGCCGTCTCTTGAGCGACGGGTGTCTCGACGCTCGAGGGGAGAGTCGGCTCGGTGGACTTGGTTTCGAGCTTCGTTTCGGACGTGACTTCCGGCTTTGGCTCGGCCTCGACCTTTGGTTCCTCCTCTTCCGGGACCTTTGCACCAGCCTCCTTGACCGGCTCCTCCTTGACCGTCTCTTTCTGGACCTCGCTACCCTCCTCCGGCACAACCCCAAACACCCTCTCCAAATCCTTGAACACCCGATCCACCATCTGCCTGAAATCCTCGCTCAGCTCCTCCTCATCAGGCTGCGAAACGACGGGACTCTTGGCGGGTGTCGGCTGTTTTTCGGGCGTCGGCGAAGACGGTCGCTGGACGGGCGATGCCGCACGGGGAGGCGAGGCTTGTTGAGCCTCCGAGGGCGGGGCAGCCTTGACGATCGGCGGCGAGGCGGCGTTATTCCTCAACTCGACATTCTTGACGTTGACGGGCACGCCAAGCACCGAGCTGAGCAGCTTGGTCAACTCGTCCTCTGCCGAGGGCGCCTCAATCGGCGCGGATTGCGTGATGGGTTGCTCGATGGCTTGGGGAGGCGCCGCGGGTTTCGGCGTGGCGACTTGCGGTTGAGGCTTGACCGGTTCCCGGAAGGTGACGGATCTCTCATTGGTCTCGAAAGGCGGCATGGCGGGCGCGGGTGCCGAGGATTGAATCGCGGGAACGGGTGCCCGGGGTTTCGCGATCTGGGGTGAAGCGACGCCGAAGAACCTATGTAGCAAGCCGTCAGATGTGAACGAATACGAGTGGAAGGATGACGTCGACTTACGAATTCAAGAATCGCTCGAATGCCTCTTGCTCGGAATCGGGCGAAGCCTGTCGTGCCGTTTGAGAAAGTTGACGTTGTGCCTGCTGAGGGACACGAGGGTGAGCGGGAGGCTGGACCGGCTGTTGTTGGATTTGCGGTTGCGCGACATGCGGCTGCGCGAGTTGTGGCTGGGCAACACGGTAGCCGGCGGGGTGTTGCGCGAGTCGAGGCTGAGCCTGTTGAGGCTGGACGAGTCGTCGTTGGGGAACCTGCTGAGGCTGCGCATCGGCAAAGAGTCTACCCACCCACAAGTCAGTCAGTCACGCGCACGTATGGCTTGGGCGTCGACAAGATGCAAAACTCACGAATCCATCAAATCCCTCACAAAGATCCTCTGCCTTGCCTCCTCCCTCCGCCTCTCAATCTCCCTCAGCCGCGCCATTTCCGCCCTCTCCCTCGCCACCTGTTGAGCCCTCGCGATCGCCCTCGCACGTTCCTCATACTGCCGCTGTCGTTCCCTCTGCTGTCGTTCCGCTTCTTGCTGGGCACGAGCACGCGCCTGGGATTGGAGGTACGATTCCACAATCCGACGCTGATGGTATTCCCTATGCCGGGCCTCTTCCAATGCGGCAAGTCGCGCGAGCCGACATTGTTTCTCCCACTCGCGTTCCCGCGCTCGGAGTGCTTCGAGGTGGGCCTGCCGATGCAGGTGTTCAAGGACGGATGCTTCGGCGGTGGCGTAGGCTTGTGGGGCGGTGTAGGTGTCGTCAGGGCGATCGAGGATGGTGATGGTAAAAGGCACGGCGGCGCGGTGGCGGGTGTGGTCCGGCGAGGGCGCGCGGTAGTAGGATGTCGGTTGGTAAAAGGACGCTGGGAACATGGTGTGGGATGCTGCGACTTTTGTACTATGCGATGATCAAGAATGCCGAGACGGAAAGACCCCAAGTCAGTCATTCCTGGCCTGTTATATACCGCTGCCATCCGTCAGCCACCTCGCCCGCTGACGAAACCCTCGGTGGATGATGACTCATGCGCGCTCCTTCCAGAACGCTCCTGTCTCACGTGGTAAATCTGCATCCGCTTCTTTCCCGACCTTTCGAGCAGGTGCCCCGCGTGATGTCGCCTCCTTTGTTCGACTTTGCATCGCTGATCGAGCCATCCTCGCCCGCTCGAACGTTCCAGGACGCGCGACGGCACGCTGCTCGGTGGAGGATTGAAATCTTATCAATCCGGGGGGATAGATCCTTCCATGATCGACAAGCAAGCGTATACATGAGCGAGGGCGATTCGCAAGCGTTCCCGAGCACATCGATAAGATGACTTTCTGCCGGACCGGATAGGGGAGGCGATATATACGCGAGTTCTGTTAGTTCTTCGTATCCTATGTCATTGGATCGCATGAACGCTGCACGCTATCAACAATGTATCATCCAGCCTTCTACCACCCCTCCATTCGCCACTCCTGCGGCGTAGACACCCGCCAACCGCGGCACCACTCGTCTCCAAGTGTCCCCTTGATCACGATCCATTACCCTCAATCATACGTAGCCCGCCAACGTGGGGCCCAAGACGTTTACGCAGCGCGAGATGAGGCAGAGCGGTATCGAGCGCAACGGGAGGCACAACGTCGTCGTCGTGTCCGGGAGGAGGCTATGACGGGTTGGTACCTCGCTCAGAGGGAGGCTGCGAGGGATGCAGCGCGCCAGAGGGCGGAGGAAGAAAGGAGGCGTAGAGTAAGGGAGGAACGGGCGGAGATTGCTGCGTGGATGAATGAGTGCGTATGAGTCTTTCCCGATGTCGGACTCTTTTCGTATTAACTTTCGGCTGGTGTAGACTCTTTGATGACTGCGTTCAATCAGCGACGGAGGGTAACTTCCAGCCCTTAGAAGCAGACTCTGCTCGCGTCCCACAATTCTCCGATTCCGAGGTCGATTCGGATAAGCAAGACGCGGAAGCGACGATGAATGGGCTGTTGGATTCGTGAGTTGTCCGTGTACCAAAGTGTCGCGTCCGCGGGAACTGAGGCGTCCGGGTCGGTAGCTTCTTGCGTGGCTGTGGACTACAACGGGATGAGGACGACGTGCGAAAGGACTCGAGAGCGGAAGAGACGCCAGCAGCGGAGCCCAAAGGCGCAGGAACCGTCGAATCCGCGCCGCCAGAGGTACCAAGCGTCCAGCCTTTCACCCACGACGAGCAGCACCCCACCTCTGTCCCCGAGGAGGAAGCCCTCACGGCGATCCAACACGCCTACGCCGCCCGCGCCGCCCGCGTCGCCCGCCTCGAAACGCTCGAGCGCCTCCACGCGTCCCTCCTCACCCTCATCAACGGGTTCACGTTCCCGGCCTTGCTCGACTTTCAACCCGGCACGGCCGAACCCAGCGTCCCGGAATTATCGTATACGACCCGCAATGCGCCGTTCCATGCGCATGCGCAGGCGTTGCTGGCGTTGCTTGGGGATGCCGATGCGGTCGGGAGCGACGGCGATGCAAAAGTGCGGATGAAAAGGAAAGAGTTTGTGCGTGCTGTGGAGGCGGAGTTGGATGCGCTGGAGGAGGGAAAGGTGAGGGCTTGGCAGAGGCAGTTGGCGAGTGTTTAGCTAGTGAAGATTGGGACGGACGTATTCGGTAGCGCGGATTGGATGCCTATATCTCCACTCAAACGTTGTGCCTGTATCGATAGCCCACGCGATTTGTCTGTCAACTGCTGTCAGACGGAATGGAAGCAAGTGGTTCGCGAAAGCCCCACTGCCAATGTACCTGGAACTTGACATGTGTTTTCGTGAGCATGAACCTGCATCCGTAGCCCGTGGCGAAGACGCGAACGGGGCCGTCCGAGTTTGTCGGGCGTCGCTTTCCGTGTTTCAGGTTGCGAAAGGATAGCATGGTCCCCGCGCTTTGCCCGAATAGACCGCGCTTCTGTACCGTCAGGCTCCGTCCTTGCATATACCGCCCGCTCCCCAGCGCGAAATCGTCCCCGCTCATTTCGCGTGAAGCGTTTGTCGCTCGTTATCGCTAGAGTCTGAATCACTGGACCATGCCGCTCGCAAACCCAGGATCGCAGACGTGCTAGCTATGTCATCATGGTCATTACGCTCGCGTGGCTCTCCCTTGAAACATCGCGCATACAACCACCTCACCAGGTAAACGCCAAGTCCGCCAGATCGTTGATAATCGTCTCCCTGTTGGTACCTATCGGCGCTACCAAATCCCTCTGCTTATTCGTTGGCAAGTCGATGAATGTCTGAAGGAGGAAGCCATCGAGGATCCCCTTGTTTAGCGCGCGCGCTTGATACCGGTTTGCAACGTGTCTGAGAGGAGCAATGAGTGACTGTGATACAGGATCACGCTGGATCACCCACCTAAAGGCTTTCGGATTCAGTCCGGCAACATGCTGGACACTTCTCATCAGTTGGCCTTGCAATAGCTGCAGTCGCTTGAATCTGGCAGCCTTCAGCGGGACTAGTGTCGAAATTCCACCCAACGCGTCGGCTGTGTCAACGAGATCAGCTGTGTTATCCGAATCCTGGTACCGCGTGGCTCACCGTATAGTATCTGCGTCTGCGGCGAAATACGATCCTCTGCGGTCTTTCGTCTCGCCACCATCAAGCTCTTGACCGTGGGCTGGCCGACGTGATACTCAGTCCGACGGATAAGCTTGGCTACTTCGTTGGCGGATGCATCTAGATTGACAAAGCGGTCAGCTAGAATAGAGCTTCCGATACAAGCAACCTACGCTGCGGGTCAAACTCGAGAAGCCGAAGATCCCCTTGATCGTCTGCCGCGCTAAATGTCATGCTGCCTTCGGAAGCGAGAAAGTCGATGGAAACTATCGATGCATCATAAAAGTCTTTGCCAATCACGTCCAGCTTGAACGGTGATTCCTGGAAAGAAAATTCAATGAGATACTGTATCCAGCTGCCGCGCCGGATCCAGACGCACTTGGAAGACCGCCAGCCAGACACTCTTAACCATGTCCCCAATGAGAAGCAGATTTTTGAATGTCTTCAAGCTGGTAATATAAGGTGGTACATCCAGGAAGGCGACCGGCACTAGATGATCCTCTTTGTCAAGCGCCTTGACGTAAACCTAGATCAAGAGGATGAGTCTCGAAAAGTCCGCCACTTGAACGGGCATACCTTTTGGCCCATCGCTTGGACGACGTATTTGCCAATATTCGCCAATGCGCTGACGGGGCCTTTGCCTTCTTCGGTGCAAATCAATCTCAATCGCCATTCGCCGAGACTGCCGTTGGCGCCAACGACTTCTACGATCTCAAAGACATAGGTCTGCGAGCGGGAGTGAGACTCGGGTCTTTTACCGCTACTATGACACTTACATTGCCCTTGCTCGACATGTCTTCGCCGCGATTGATGCTGGTGCCCACCACCAAGAACTTATTCAGGCCGGCTTCTGTACTGGTAGCTTCCAGCACCATGTGTTCCATGCAAAGAACGACCTCGTTCTCGTCGAATTCGTAGCTGGAAAAGCAAGACGTGAGTGACAAGAAGTGTAAGAACGCTGGCGTGCGTACCCATCGACCGCCGTCCAGGTATACGGATCGATAAGCTCCACAGTCGAGCGTTCAATGAGTGCTGGCGTGAGATTGGGGGCTATGGAAGATGGGCCATCAGTACAAAGCCGTGGTAAAATGAGGCGCAACATACCGTCCGGACCAGGGATGAGTTCACACTCGTCACTGTATAGCTGATACGGCGCAGAGATGGCAGATGCGCCTGCGTAGTAGCTCGATCGCGTGTCATAGTTGAGATGCGTATATGTTCGTTCGAGTCGCTTCCGCCGTGTGCGTATCGTGTCCCGCGTGGACAGGGTCTCCAGTGATAAAAGTATTGCCTAAAAGAAGATGAGCTTGGAAGGCAGTGCGCCGGCTAAGCGGTCTTACCTCGCTCGCGACTATCAACAGCTGTTGGGCGTCGTCCACTTCGAGACTCGTCAGAGATGTGATCGGTTCAATCCAGTTGGAGCATACAAGACCGTCAAGGCTGTCTTCGTATACAAAGAACGGATGACTGCCCGTCAAGCACACCATGTGCTGATTCCCGAGCGTCATCGGCTGTATGGCGCGTGGTATCCGTGGTCGACCGAGAATTTTGGTTGTCACTTTGCGGAATCGCACGGGCAAAGATCTTCTTCCATTGGCGACGGGACCGGATCTGGTTTGTGTTTCGTAGACGACCAGAATATCGGATGAATACAGGACCTGCGGAGCGATATCAGCTTATGGCCTTGACAGCGGTAGGATACGCACCGAAAGATATGGCCGTGCTATTCCCCGCGCTCCGATATTAGCCAGGCAGATTTGCTCGACATGTATCTCGTCTTGCGGCTCTTCCTCATCATCACCACCACTCGTGTCCATCTGATGGGTTTTCGAGAGGTTTTCGACACCATCGTCAATCAGCGCTTGATCTGCGTTTCCTAAACCGTTGCTTCGGAAGACTAGTTCCAGGCCAGGTACGCCGCGTATCTGTCCTCACAGAATCAGCAGGGCTCGTCAATGGTGTTTCCGGCGCAACGTACCTCGAAATCACCACCTTTGTTAGCCAAGAGGAGCCATTGGGATTCTTTTATTGGCGGTCCGGATGTCGATTGACTCTGAGCCTGCCAGGTAGCGAATGGCTCCGATGCACCGCTGACAAGTTGAGCTGACGTCCATGGTCGAGTCTGCGACGTGTCAGCGCAAGCAATCCCAATATCAATCCGGCCCTACCGAGTTCGCCTCCAGATCCTCGACATCGAAACGAATCCGATCGTCGGCTTGCACAAGATGCAGCAACCTGACTTTGCCGCTGTTGAGCCGCAGCAGTATGGTCTCCTCGGTCACCGTTGCGTCAACAATCGAGTCCGCCTCGGCACCGGCCTCAAAGGCGTCAAGCTGATACTCGTCCACCGACATGCCCTCTAGATTCAGTCAGCACTCGTATCGCGACATACGGCAGTGACCAACCTGAGTTCAATAAAATCACTGATTTTGAGCTCACTCTTGCACAAGTGGCGCCCATGCATCGCCCCGCCGAAACGGTCTCAGCCTCCATCGTGAGCAAGACTTCCTGCATTTCGCCTGTTGATGAGTCCACGGCCCACAGCTATCTCGATACCGTTAGTCCCGCTCTACTACAGGGACATCTTGGGCTCACATAAGTCGATGCGGGTTCCTCTGCGTCACCGCTGTCCGTCACCTGCACGAGCCGAGACACCTTGTCCGCGGGCTGACCGGTCTCATCGGACGGAATGTCCAGTGTAAACGCCCACGCCCGGGACGATCCGGCCAACTCTTGATACTTGCGCTTTCTTTTCAGCGGCAGGCGGGGCTGGAGGAAGCAACTCTTAACGCAAGCTTTCCTTGGAGACAAGTCGGCGTACCCTCATCAGGTTAACCATCGAGGGTGCTCTTCCGCAACCCTGTAGTATCGCCAACTCGGCCTCACGCGGAGCAGGCGAAGCCTACAAGTGTCAGACCAAGATCGGATCCGCGCTCGACAATGCTCACATCTGATTGTCTCGCTGACGGATCCTCGGGAGTGACGGCAAACGTCATGTCGGAAATATACCCGATCCCTGGCACCGTGTCTGCCACATTGAGATGCGCCTGCAAGAGTTGTCGGTCGACCGTGGTCAATTCGGATCTGATCACCGAGTCTCCGTAGAGATCTAAACAAGGGTACGGACTATCGGTGGACTGGACGCATGAATTTGATAAGGGAAAACAATGACATACCATCGTCTAGATCTACATCCATCTCATCCTTGCCGTCCGCCTTATGTTCCAATTTTCGCTCCTCCGCTACCATGCGGACGGAAACGAGGTGTGAATCCCCGACAGCCGACGCCGCAAAGAATCCAATCTGCGCGGACCCCTCTCCGTCCGTCCAAGGAACGGTACAAACACTGCTAGGCTGATTCAACCCGACATCAAGCGCAATCCCTTCACCAACGGATTCCGTCCCGTGCGGCGCGACGAGCTCAATCCCGACGACAGATCGGCCTTCCACCTGCAACCGCGCCTGCACAACGCGTCCATCCCTGAGGACGACCAGGAAATTCCCTTGCTCCGCCCACGCGACGTGCGACCCGTCCAGCTCGAGCAGACTTTCTTCCCTTTTCTGCGTCGGCGTCAGCTTGCTGACGAACTTGAACCATCCGTTCGTGCTCGTCGTGATATACTTGCCGCTCTGATCCACATGAATGAGCGCGGTCGCCGTCACGAGCAGCAGGCCCCCGATATCACGCGGACACGGCACGAGGTACTGCGCGTCGTACGGCAGCCCGGCGGTACTGCTGATCAACGGATACGTCTGTGACAGCGGATCCAACGTGCGGATCTCGAGGTGGAATGTATCCCTCGGGGTGGATGATCTGCCCGTTGCGGTGGGTAATGGCTGGAACAGGATTGCGAGCGTGGGATTATTGAAGCCGGGGAGGAACACGAGGTCCTTGACGTTTCGCAGTGTCGGTGAGAGATCCGGCAGGGAGAGGATGAAACTCGGCATGTAGGGCACATCACTACGGAACGTCAGCACATACACTCGACGCAGAACGTGCCGACTTGCCGTGCACTTGAGTTGTCCAGGCCCTCGAATTCCTCGAAATCCTGGACGACAGGAATCATTGCCAGCGCATCGCTCGGCAGCAGCTGCACGATGAGCTTGCTGTTGGGATCCGTCCTCAGGATGGGCACAAAGTCTTCCGGATTGGCGTATAGCTGCGAGGGTTCAGCATTGGTTGGCAAGAGGAGCTGGGCGACGTACGACTTGTGGCGCTCGTTCAAATGTGTGAAGGGAGACTGTTGATACTTCACCGTGCATCCATTCGAGGAGTGCGAGCTATTCGGGGAAAGCAAAGATATCAGTAAACGCGGTCGAAAGAGAATCACAGCCGGAGACTGCGAGACTTGCTTCGTTCCCCTCCGTTGCGCCACACGGGAACGATATCCCTGTCGAGGCTCAAAATGCATGGACACGGCGGACAATAGACGGCAGACATGCAGTCAAGGCAATGCGCATCTGCACAACCTCCCCCGCACCAGAACCGTCGTTCCGTTTCCCGGAAAACGCGTCTCGGCACGTTCGCCTCAGACGTTCGACGTAGCACATCGCACGCCCCTCCGGCCTTTTCTCTCCCGAGTCTGCACGCTCCGCCTTTGCGTTCCAAAAGCCTTTCACTGTCCGCCGCGCATTCGTCACATGGCGCAATAACCCTCAGCAATCCCATCATCATCTCGCTCGCCCTCTCCGCGACGCTTTTCGGCGCGGGTACCACGATCGCATTTCAACCCCGCGCGGAGGCAGCGCGATGCACGGTCTTCCCCGGTCCATCCTGTCATCCGACACCTCCGCTCAGCGGCCACCGAAGCCGCGAGAGCGAGAACGCTTCCCCCAATGTCCTGCCTGACCTCTGTGGAATGTTCCCGACTTCCTGTGTTCCGGAATTGTATTCGGGCCCACGACAGCGGCACTATGCGGATCTTGCGGGACGCCAGAGATGGAGCGAGATGGGTATCCATTACCCGAGGGGGTCATTTGCGCGATTTGTTCGGCTCATTCTTCATGGGATTCCATGAGGAGGATGATGTCTCTCCTCAGACATGCCCGCCCAATCGCGGCGTCTTGGCCGCTGACCCCGGTCTCGCCCGCATCCACGCATTCCTGCTCTCCACCATTCCCACATCCAGGAACACGCAATCGGCAAGAAGACGGACCCACCTTGCCCCCAAACCCGACCACGATCCTATCCCTTCCATCCGCTACACTCCCGACAGTCCTCACGCAGCCCAACCCCGTGACATCCCCGCCCCACACCTGATCATACACTTTCCGCAACCTCTTCCCCTCGAGTTCGTATACACGCACGCGCTGGCCGCCGGCGACGACGATGCTTGAGCAAATAGCGGAGGAGAAGCGCGGTATGTGCAGGGCATGGGTGATTCCGGATTGGCGGATGAAGGGTGCGTGGATCGCTTGCATCCTTGCCTGACGGACGAACTGACTGGACGTCGATACTTGCTGCAAGAAAGTCGTTCAACTTGGCAGATCACTCGCAAATGGATTACGTAATCCGCCAGCGTGGGAATCCCGCGACCCCGCCCCCTTGGTGCGCCCCCCTCGCCTGGCTTCGAAATAATTTTTCCCTCCCGTGGGACGCGCGCAGTGGCAAGCCGGGAATATAATCACATCCCCCTTTGACGCCATTCCCGCCACAAGGCACCCTTTTGGCTTCTCAAGCTAGTGGTTCATCCCTCGCCCACAAAAACACATCACCCCTTGTACCTATAACCCCTTCCCTCCTTTTCGAGTGTATCATTCGTGGATACGCACTTTAAACCAAACACCGACATATCGCTGTCAGAAAACCAAAAAACGAAAACCGAACCAAAACGTGAGTCCCCCCGCCGCCGCGCCTTGCCCACTCGAGAACGCTCGCTGACGCTCGCGCAGACATGCCCGCCATGGCTCCCTCCACCAACTCCTCCGCCAAGATCACCGCGACGTTTGACGTCCCCTCGCTCTTTGTCGCCGACAAGGAGGCCCGAACGGGCGCCGCCCAGGCGTTGGCGAGTCAGAGCAAGAATGAGGGTGCGACTTTCTTTGGGGACATTGGACTGCCCGAGGCGATCGTCAAGGTGCGTTTCAGGTTTTTGCAAACGATGGGCTGGAACGTGTGTGTACTGACGCTCGCTTACGCTCGCTCGTAGGCCCTTACCGACAAGAAGAACCCGGCCGCACGTGAAGCCGCGTGCGAGTTGATCTCCACCCTCTGCGAACAAGGCGCCACCCAGCAACTCGAATGCTACATCGTCGACTCCACTGCCGGCGGTGTCTTCTCCACTCTCCTCGAGTCCTTTGCCGACAAGACCCCCGCCGTCGCTCAGGCCGCCCTCACGGCCGTTAAGACTTTTGTGCAGAGCATGAACCCCTGGGCGACGCCCGTCATCTTGCCGGCGTTGCTTGAGCAGATCAAGACCGCCGGTAAGTGGCAGGTCAAGACCGGATCGCTCGAGATCGTCAACGAGATGGTCAAGTGCGCTTCGGAGCAGATGGCCAAGGCCATGCCGCAGATCGTGCCCGTTATGGCCGATGCCGTGTGGGACACCAAGAGCGATGTCAAGAAGGCCGCCAAGGACACCCTCAAGAAGTCGACCGCCCTCGTTTCCAACAAGGATGTCGAAAAGTTCATCCCGGCGTTGATCAAGGCCCTGTGCAACCCCGTCGAGGAAGTCCCCAAGACGATTCAGCTCTTGTCTGCTACCACCTTCGTTTCCGAGGTCGATGCCCCGACGCTCTCGTTGATGGCTCCCTTGCTTTCCCGAGGTTTGGACGAGCGTCCGACCGCCACCAAGCGAAAGGTTGCCGTCATTACCGACAACATGGCCAAGCTCGTCGACAACGAGTACACCGTTCGACCCTTCATTCCCAAGATGCTGCCCGGTTTGATCAAGATCTCCGAGACCATTGCCGACCCGGAAGCCCGAGGCGTCGTTAACCGAGCCATCAAGACCTTGCGAGAAGTCGCCAACATTCCCGAAGGTGACGGATCCAACTTGCCCCCGCCCAAGATCGCCGAGGGTAAGGCTTTGGTCGTCAACATTATCGCTGAATACAAAAAGGCCAACTTGGCCCTGCCCGAGGCCGACAACGCTGCGCTCCAGTACGCCGGTGTGCTCGCCGCCGGTTTGGTTAACGCCCACAACTACGACCAGTCGACGTGGGAGGCTACCCTCCCCGCCTACCTTTCCCTCGCCTTGCCCAAGGTCGACCCCTTGCCCGTCGTTCGGGAGCTTCTGCAGAAGAAGGCCGACGAAGAGGGTCAGGACGACCGTGTCTTCGACGACGAGGAAGAGGGCGAGGACTTGTGTAACTGTACCTTCTCGCTCGCGTACGGTGCCAAGATCTTGCTCAACACCGCCACCTTGCGATTGAAGCGAGGCCACCGATACGGTCTCTGTGGTCGAAACGGTTCCGGTAAATCGACGTTGATGAACGCCATTGTCAACGGCCAGGTCGAGGGTTTCCCTGACCCTTCGGTCGTCCGAACTTTCTACGTTCAACACGACATTGACGGATCCGAGGCTGATATCTCGGTTGTTGACTGGGTCTTGGCCGACAAGCGATTGCTCGCTACCCCGTCCGAGATCGTCAAGACCTTGGAGGACGTCGGTTTCGACGAGGTCAAGCAAAAGGTCCCGATCGGTGCCTTGTCCGGTGGATGGAAGATGAAGCTCGCACTCGCGCGTGCCATTCTCTTCAAAGCCGACATCTTGTTGCTCGATGAGCCGACCAACCACTTGGACGTTGTCAACGTCACCTGGTTGATCGACTACCTCACCTCGCTCACTCACTGTACCTCGATCATCGTCTCGCACGACTCGGACTTCTTGAACCGAACTTGTACCGACATCTTGCACTTGAACCGATTCAAGATCAAGCGATACCCCGGTAACCTCGAGGACTTTGTCCGAATGGTCCCCGAGGCCAAGTCTTACTACACCTTGGAGGCCGCTGAGGAGTACCAGTTCAAGCTTCCCAACCCGCCCATGCTCGACGGTGTCAAGACCAAGGAAAAATCGTTGCTCAAGATGCGAAAGGTCAACTTCCAGTACCCCGGTTCGTCCGTTCAGCAGCTGTACGACATCTCCCTTCAGGTCTCGCTCTCGTCGCGAGTCGCCATCTTGGGTCCCAACGGTTCCGGTAAATCTACCTTGGTCAAGCTCTTGACCGGTGAGACCGAGCCCAACGGTCCCAACGGCCAGGCACCCGGAGAAGTCTGGAAGCACCCCAACTTGGTTATCGGTTACGTTGCCCAGCACGCTTTCCACCACATCGATCACCACCTCGACATGACTCCTTTGGACTACATGTTGTGGCGATACCAGACCGGTGAGGATTTGGAGGAGCTGCAAAAGGCCAACCGACAGATGACCGAGGAGGAGATGCAAAAGATGAAGGAGGGTGCTAACGTCATCGTTGAGGGTGTCAAGCGAGTCATTGACGAGCTTGTCGCGCGAAAGAAGCTCAAGCAGTCGTACGAGTACGAGATCTCGTTCAAGGGCATGTCCTCGACCGAGAACATTTGGATGTCGCGTGACGAGTTGATCAGCCGTGGATTCGAGAAGAAGGTCATGGAGCTCGACACCCGAGAGGCCCAGCGATTGGGTATGATGCGACCGTTGGTCCGAAAGGAAATCGAACAGCACTTTGCCGACTTCGGTCTCGAGGCCGAATTCGTTTCGCACAACACCATGCGAGGTCTGTCCGGTGGACAGAAGGTCAAGGTCGTCCTCGGTGCCGCCACGTGGCGACGACCGCACGTCATTTGTTTGGACGAGCCGACCAACTACTTGGACCGAGAGTCGCTGGCCGCCTTGATCGAGGCCTTGAAGTCGTTCGAGGGTGGTGTCTTGGTTATTACCCACAACCGTGAATTCTCCGAGTCGATCTGTTCCGAAGTGTGGGCCATGCGAGATGGTCGATTGGAGGCTTCTGGTCACAACTGGCTCGAGGTACGTGCGCCGTGACCACATGCTGCTACATATGCTAACTCCTTCTACAGGGTCAGGGAACCACCAAGATTGAAAAGAAGGAGGACGACGAGGACACCTTTGACGCCATGGGTAACAAGGTCGCCAAGGTCGAGAAGAAGAAGAAGCTGTCGTCCGCTGAGCAGCGAAAGGCCAAGAAGGACCGAATGGCCAGGCGAAAGCGAGGAGAGGAGGTCTTCACCGATGAAGAGCTCTAAACTGCTCGTGTCTGCTTGGACGTTCCCTTCCCTTCTTCTCCTTAATAGAGCTCTCGTCTGTCATCCACACGTAGGGTGTTACTGCACTCGCGTGCTTTTGTATTATCTAGGCGCATCTAACGCATAATTCGGGATTCACTTGCGTTTGGATCTTGTTGGCTGCGTCGGTACCTGACGATTAGTGTATCTGAGCGTTTGTACAACCTTCTTCACCTTTGCTTGCCGCACGTCAAGTGGCTGCGAAACATATCGTCTCTCTTCGGATCGTGCTAGAATCATTCATTCAGTGTCCGTGCTCGCCATAACATACGCAAGGCTAAGAAACGTCCGGGACAAAGAGGATCCCCAATACCGTACCATCGATGCGGCTGACCCACTGCGCTCGACTGCAATCGATTGTTCATAACGTCGCCCACTTGCCTTCTGCTATACCAACTGCTACACCCTCCGCCGCCGAAAAGTTGGCCATTCTTGGCCCCGTGTTGGCCATTTTCTCAAGCTTCTCGAAGCTTCACGTGATACGCGCGGTCCCAGCGTTTCGGCTTACGCGGGGAGTCCCCTTCTCGGGAAGTACGGCGGCGGCGACCTCCACTCTGCGCTGCGACGGGTCAGTCGACCTGATCAGCACGGTCAGGTCGATGGATTGGCCATTCGCTGACGGCGAGGTTGGGTTTGGGCAAGGTTGCGACCACCTGATTGTGTAGGCTTGTAAGGACCAGACATTCTTGTTGCGGTGAGGCGCAGTATATAGAGAAACATCCGCCAGGCATTCCTCGTTCGGACGACGCCGGTCCACTTGTTGTTGCCCATCATATTTGCCCTTATCGCCCGACGCGCGCGTCCAATGAAAGTCTTCTCGCCCATCACAACTGCACGGTCTCGTCGTATAATAACATCGGCCACACGCATCAACACCCGTGCAAAGGTCCATACATCAGCATCCACCAATCTCGCCCACGTACGAGCGTTCAACCCTTCGTTATTCTTCAACATGTTGACGGAATCACAGGATGCTGAGGGAAGCCCGAGGGTGGGAACAACAATCAGCGTCGAGTCGATGCAGCCTGGGTCGTCGAGTGGTATCAGTGGACCGTCTGGAGTCACCGCGGAGATTGGTGGGCAGGCGAATGTCCAGCGTCTGGCCAAGCTCGCGCGGGATTTTCGAAGTGAGTGGTTGCGCAAACGCGAAAGGAGTCTTTCTGATCACTTTTTAGGCGATACTATCACGATGCCCACGGACGCTCAGATCATGACGGGTCTGCAGGCGAGTCGAGGAGACGACGTTTATCGGGAGGACGAAGCGACGATTGCGCTGGAGCAGAGAATAGCGAGGTTGACGGGCAAGGAGGATGCCATGTTCGTCATCAGCGGAACGGCGAGCAACCGTAAGTCCTCGACCTGCGCATCAGAACCCATTCTGACCGCCCTCTCAGAAATCGCTATACGGACAAACCTCTCGCAACCACCACACAGCGTCCTCCTCGACATTCGCGCACACGTCCACAAATGGGAAGCCGGCGGCATGGCCGTCTTCAGTCAGGCAACAGCGCACGCGATCGCGCCCGCTAACGGTAAACACTTGACGCTCGAGGAGGATATCCTGCCCAACCTTGAACTCGGCGAGGACATACATATCGCACCCACGAGGCTGATTTCGCTCGAGAATACGCTCAGCGGGATGGTGTTTCCGCAGCGGGAGATCGAGAAGATTGCGCGTGTGGCCGAGGAGCATGGGATTATAATGCATCTGGATGGTGCGAGGATTTGGGAGGCGGCTGCCAAGGCGTGTGAGCAGGAGGGAAAGTATGGCGAGGAGGGACTGCGCGAGGTGTAAGTGCGGCTTCGGGACGCCCGCGCATGGGGCTGATCGGGTCTTCCATAGCATGACCAACCTTTGCCAGCCATTCAAGTCGGTCTCGCTCTGTATGAGCAAGGGTCTCGGTGCACCGATCGGCAGTGTGCTCGTCGGTCCAAAGGACTTTATCAAACGAGCGCGTTGGTTCAAGAAGATGTTTGGAGGAGGAATTCGACAGGTGAGTCCGCTGTCATCTGCGGCATACATATGCTGACATCACCCAGGCCGGATCTCTCGCATCAGCCGCCGATTGGGCTCTCACCCATACCTTCCCCAAACTGACGCACACCCACAAACTCGCCGCCAAACTCAGCACCGGCATCCTCGCCCTCGGCGGTCGTCTCCTCGTCCCCACGGAAACCAACATGGTCTGGCTCGACCTCTCCTCCCTAAACATCCGCGCACCCGACATGATCCAGCGTGCGCGCGACATGTTCCCGGAGAACCCGCTGACGGTCGGCGGCGCGCGGTTCGTCGTGCATCATCAGATTGAGGAAAAGGCGATTGACGATGTGTTGGCGTTGTTGAAGACGTTCAAGGATGATATGGTCCGGGAGGGGCTCGCGGCCGAGAGTTCAGAGGTTAGCGAGATTAATGAGGAGCGGCCGCAGGAGACGCTGTCGAGGCCGTTCCCCAAGTTGGGCTACTAGGGGTTGTAAGGTAAAGGTACCACATGATCGAGGATATCGGATCTCTTGTCACCGCGTCTTTCATTGGGCACCTGAACGCTTATGTACGGCTTTCGTCGATGCCGTACCGGGCAGACCGGACGCTCCAAGTCATTCATGCGTTACTGAGGAAAAGATCAGTTTCATTGATATTACTGTCGTTTGCGGGTGTTCGACCATTCAGCCGCTCATTCTCTCGCCAACATACAGCGCATCTATATAGTCGCCTTCCAGATGGCACTGTTACAAACAAGCGCCACCATTACGGATCAAGTAGCAAATTAGGATGGAGCGCTCACAAACGGTGTTCTAGCCTGGTAGCTGCTATGAATATGGCTGTCCAGTGCTACGGTGTCGTTTCACGTACCGCAAAATCCCCAAAACTGGGAAACCTGTGGGATCCGGCAACGGGCTTGACTTCGTCCGGTGACAGGTGGGGCCGTAAGTGCATGGAGGCTTGGAGTGCATTTGAGTAGGATGATGATGTGGATATCGATCTACAGCCGTCTTGGCGGCTGGTGGTTGGATATACGGCCATCCGTACGGCTTGTATACAGTATGCTTCGAGTCGACAGCAAGATCAAACCGCAGCTAAGGTCTACGCCAGCCATCGTGTATGGTAGAGCTTCGCAGAAGCTGCTGATGCTATGCAGCCTAAGGTCACGCTGCACTTGCAGTGACTGCCCGCCCTGGGCCGAGTCGAAGCATGGCCATCCGCGAGTCAGCTTAATGGCACCAGGTCTAGTGATGCTGGCACAAGGCATTCCCACTGCCTGATGCGGTAACAGGCAGTGAGTCACGCCAGGCTTTCAGAACACCCTGTATGGAAATCTTTGCCTGAGCTGGTGCGGCACAGGTTCGTTAGACTCTTTTGGCCACTCAAGCCGACTGCATCAAGGACGACAAAAAATTCCTTAAACTCCGTCTGCCGAAGAATGAAATCTCAAATTCGAGTCAGATCCGCGCTCACAAGCAGGTGGTTACTTTGAACATCCTTACGGCAGCTATCGCCGACTCGTATCATTATCAAGTCGAATTCTAGCACATTTTGAACGCGTTGATTGCAAAATGGAATTTGAGCACGAGCTTGGATAACGCCGAGGTGCTTTGAATACCCAGGTTCAAGACCGCTCATAGCTACCTAGAATGCTCCGCGATGCGAAAACTATTGATGGCGCGACGGACGGCGTGTCATTGTTTTGTCATGGGTGCCTCGACGTTCTCGGACGCAGACCGAGTTCAGCTTCAATTCTTGATCACTCGTAGACTAGGCAAGGATATAGGACCGGGGATTGAGACTGCCAAATGGCCTGGACGCCGCTCTACGCCTGCCATACTCGGATAGGGGTAAGAATCTTCGTGCCGTTTGCCTTTCACACGTGACGATTACACCAACTCACCAAGTCTCGTCCTTAGTGTCGAATAACGTCTGGGCGATCCGCTAATCAGCCCATCATATAAAGGAAGAGAGGAACTGCTGCACAATGTATATTTGATGGCTAGGCTATGGTTGTTCAAATCTTGCGCCATGTAACCATGAAAGTCAGTCGATCGCCACCATATTGCGAGATTTATGGCTCAAGCTCAGCTATCTTAGACATGACATCCCAACCGACCAGAGATGAGGTCGAGGAGTGGATGGCATCGAACTCTCGAACAGCGTTACCGAAGCTCCTGCTGATAGCGCGTGCGAAGAAAGACATGAACTCAACAGCAAAATGCGCCCGACTCGGAAGAGTCGCACCGAGAGCCTTGCAGAAACATTGCTGGGATTCACTTAGCCGGATTGGACTTGTCCCTCGGCGAGGTATGCGTCTCATCGACGAAGTATCTCGGTTTTTAGCTAGACAAAGGAACGAACAGCGTAGCATGCCCGAAAGACTGGACCTATTAGAGATCAGCTGTGTCTCGCCCGCAGTGCGGGCCCGGTCGCCCTCCTTTCACAGCTGATAAGAGGAAGACAGTTGACACTTACCACTTGACAGTGTGTGCTCATTCTGGCCTCATATAATCTATCAAGGTGTTTGGTTGACATGGCTGGATGTCTGGCGATGTCTTGTGAAGCCTTTTTCTGAAATACACTTCTGCGAGGCCGTCAGCGTTCCCAATCCCCAATTCGTAGCATCATCAACCATCCGTCCCAAATGTCTTCAATTCTATCCGGAAAAACCGCACAATGTCCCGAAGCCGTTCCTGCTCTATTCTTCCACCATCTTTGCATGTTCCGCTCTGATTTGGACGAGGTGCACGAGAGCTTTCAGATTCTACTGCCATTATCGCCTATATACAGAGATGCGTTCTTCATTATTCAACGGTACCTCGGTTATGCCGAAGTGGCGGAAAAGGCCGTGAACCGAGGTGACTATCTGGACAGCAGCTCAAGCTTCTCCTCGCAGTTGGCGATGCGCTGTGCATGGGAAAATCAGGTGATCATGTCCAAACGACTAGTGAGACTTTGACCCCCAATGTTCAGCCGCTGCCCAGGCCCCTTGACGATCATGCAGGTCCTCGGCATGGGCAAAGGTCTCTCCTGGAGAATTTGTTGCACCAAGCCCTCAAGCATCTCACCAGGAATTCCGAGGCAGATAACCTGGAGCAGGGACAGGCTGGAGAGCAGGCTGAAAAAGATCGCAGAGAACTGCTCGAACGAGTGCCGGTGTGCGTAGATCGCTGGAAAGCGGTAAGCAATCAGTTCGGCCCTGTGATCAGTTCATGCGCTGCGAAATTTCAGGACCCGTCTGGACGGTCAAACAGTACTTCGAGCTTCAACACGCAGTTCAACTCCGCTCATTGAGCACGACATGGACCTTGCCGCCAAACAGACCCTACGGGAGTTGGCGATACGAAGTGCCCAGCTGCGTCCTGTCTAGCCGCCGGAGCGAATTGATACGATCCTTGAAGGTTGGCCAGAACCGCGAATGCGAGACCCAAGAGCAAGCATTGTCAATCCGGCAGAGCGTATTCTTGTCGAGAGCTGGTAGCGAGTCACAATCGAACCTTTCGACAACCGCGACGTGTCTTTCGGCCACAACGGCCAGCAACTCAATCCTCAGAATCCGCAATAAGAAGGAGAAGCGCAAGCTGTATCGTCTAAGCCCTTTAGCGCGGGGACGCACGTTGACGAAAGTTTTCACCAAATCGCGAACTGAGTCCGACTCCGCGGAATAGCTGATGGGAATCACTTCCAAAGGGAGCGATGTACAAGATTCTTGACTGGCGGAACGTCTGCAGGAAGCTAATACGAGTACCAGAATGATATCCTTGAGAGCCCCTTAGCTGTTATACGATTACCGACGTTGAATCTCGACTGTTCAGTTCTGCCCTAAGCGCATCTCCGATATCTCATCGATAAGTAAACGTCTCCCTGAGGCCTATTATGAGATAGCCGATGATGTTCAGGACGAGCTGGCGCCCGCGACTACTGCCATGTACTGTTCCTTACATACCAGGATGACAGCGCGAAGATTGGGAAAGTAGGGGTGGAAAACTGGAAGCCCGCCTTGGTGTAGACGAATCATATCGTGCAGAGCCAGCACACCGCCACGTATTGTTGAATAGTAACGTACTTTGTGAAGCGGAAATTATCGAGATGTCGTTGCTAGTGAAGTCTAACGACGTCGCGATTGAATTCTAGGACAGTCTCTTAAAGTCGACCTTGTCTTTCTCTAATACGTTTGGACATGAGGCAAAAGGAGAGCAAAGTCCCGTAGTCATTGTGTCCGTCCGGCTATGAATCCGGAAGTCGAGCAATATCTCGAGGGGAAGCTTGGCGGCACCCCAAGGCGAGATTTCGGTACCAGAGGCCACGTCGATCTACATCCTCTTACGGCCAACCGCTGAGCCAAAGCGACCTTTGTGTCTAGCAAAGATCGGTACTCCTCCTTCATACGCTTTATATCCTCTTCCCTGCTCAACGCACACCCACGGAGTTCCTCCATGGCTTTGCGCAGCTTGTGTCGTTGGCGAGAATAATTGCATTCTCCTGCGCCAATTGGTCCTTCCGATCGCGTAACCGCCTCACATCCTTCAGCAATCGGCGATTGTCTTCCTCTAACGCTGGTTGTATTAAGGAAGAAATCGGTCTTCTGACACTGGTGCTCGCGTTCGGGACGAGAGCCAGAGCCGGCGGCGGAGGCATGGGAATGGACCTGGAGAAAGAGCAGGCAGTCCCGCACGAGCGGTGATATCGGGCCTATGAGCGGGTGATTGCGCAGGTTCATGATGATGCTCCGTGATGCTTGAAAGATATCTTGTTGAGCAAAGTAATGATTTCGAAGAATCGCCACCAAAAGCGATTCATGAATGGTAGCTCTTTATAAATGTCTCCGAAACATTGAATGCTTCTCTCGGGCGCACTGTCATCTCGCCTCAGCGGCTCAGCAGCTCGCTTTAGTCTTCCATCGCCTCAGAGACCTCGCCTCAGCGACATCGTTTCAAAGTTCGCCTCACACCGCGAGCGCTTACAGCGAGCAACCATCTCGGGCGTCTTCTGCACCCGCAGCTGGCCCGATATGCGCCTGCCATCCTTTTACTCGGGAAAGCAGTAAATGCATTACGCTCGAAATCATAGCGCCGTATATAAGGCAGTATCGTCCGCACCTCTTCCTCAATCTTTTGCCACGAGTGCGGTAGTTGAGGTGCGTTATGTAGGAGATCTGCGGTTGCACGTGAGCTCTTATGTATGTGCACCGACTCCCTCCTTTCTCGCTCCTGAACAAGTCAGCCATATCATTTATAAGGCATCATTAGCAAGGCGTCCCTTAACGACGTTCCCGCAATATGCTTTTGTTACATCCACTTCCTTTACTCTATGCGTTGGCTCCCGTCCTGCCAATAGCCTTGGTAGCCGTTCCCGTCAACTCCGGCAAAGGTTTCGCCTTAGCGTTCGCCGGCGGAGCATCCAAGAATCCCGCACGAACAAGCCACGCAAGGTATCGACCCATCTCGCCTTCCCCGACACCAGCGCCGGCCTTTTCGCCGTGGCTGGTAGCCAGGTTCTGCGAGTTGGTGTCGTCCAGTTCCGCAGACTTGGTACTGGTGGGCAAGTCGTCGAGCACAAAGTGCAACAGAGGGAACAAGGCGTTGTCCTGGACCTCGAGTACATGTTGCTCGAGCTTTCGTCGCCATGTCAGGTATTCGCATCGCTCCACCGCGTAGCCGTATAATGGCAGCGAAGACAAGAAATCGTTGAATCGGATCTTGGGGTGGGCCGTAACCTGGGCGACTGCGAATGAGGTGTCTTTGGGCGGCGAGATCGCGGATATGGAAGACAAGAGGGCAATGTGATCGACCGGAACCATGTTAATGGTGTTGTTGATATCGGGTGACAGGCCGAGCTGAATACAGCCCTTGACCATTCGCCAGATAAAGTCGTCCGTGTTGGTGACTACAGCAGGTTAGCAGATATCCTCCAATGAGGCAAAGTACCACTTACCTGCGGATACCGAGTCGCCGACAACGTACGACGGTCTGATCGTCCATCCGGCCAGTCCCCGCTTTCCAGCCTCCATGATCAACTTTTCGGCGACCCACTTGCTCTGTCCGTAACCCGTGGTCAGGGTAGTCCTGCTGCCTTCCAGATCGTCGGTTTCCGGGAGACCCTTGCCGCCGTGCTGGATAATCATGTCGGACTGCTTGACGTAGTGTTCCGCTTCGAGGACCGCTGTCGAAGAGACGAATGAGAATGCCTTGGGACGATCTTCCGTGCAGAGCTTGAGAGCGGTGATCGTAGAGACCACGTTGGCCTCGCGCAGTTTGGAGTACGGGTAGACCCAGTGGACCTGCAGACGATCAGCACCGAACGGCTACAATGCAAAAGACTTACAATGGCGCCATTGTGGACCACGGTATCGGCTTCCTTGGCGATTCGGCTCCATTCCGCCGCATCCAGTCCAAAGTTTTCGTTAGATAAGTCACCCACGACAGCCTCGACGCGACCTTGCGTTTCCCATTCTGACTGCCATACACCCCTACCTTCGCCGCTTTCCCTAAGTCGGTTAAGCGCGTCCTCCTTGGACTTGGCTCGGACAAGACAAATGACCTTGGCGACTCGGTCCGCACGCTTGCCGAGCAGGTCGTTGAGAATGAATGCGCCGAGGAAACCAGTAGCGCCGGTCAAGAACACGGTCAGCTTCTTAGTGGCAAAGTCCGCTGGCAGCGGTGCGAAGGAAGTAGGCAATGTCGGCAGAAGCACGTCGACATCTTTCGCGTAGTCCATTTCGACGGCAGCAACGCCATTCGTCGCCTTTTCACCTCCTGCCAGACCAAGGTCTTCGTTGCGCAACGAATCGATCTTTTCTGCCAGTCCAGCAATAGTAGGCCTCTCAAACACAAGGCCAAGCGGGACGTCGACCACAAAAGTCTTTCGCAACTCGAAGATGAGACGGGTGGCGAGAATAGAATGACCGCCAAGGTCGAAAAAGTTGTCTTCGGCATCGAGCGACGCTGGCGGCACCGGCAGAAGCCTGAGCCAGATGTCGTAGATGGTCTTTTGCGTGGGGGTCAGCTTGAGATTCTTGCTTGGCGGGGGAGGAGCAAGTGCCGTATCCGGGAAAGGCAAAGCAGGCTTGTCGATCTTGCCGTTGGGGTTGAGCGGCATGCGTGAAAGGGGAATGAAGACTATCGGGCGATTAGCTTGATTCTTGGGGATGCGAGTCGACTTACCTGTCGGAACACTGTAAGAGGGCAGCTTCTTCTTCAAGTGCTCCTTGATGTCCTTAATCAACTTTCGGTATCTCCTGAGACCCCTCGCAATTTCTGCCTTGACATCCTTCTTAATACCTTCCTCGTCGTCCTCGGCATCATCGTCGTCCTTCTCAATCTCGCTCGCACTGACCAATGCGTCCAGATCCTGACCGGCATTCGGGACAAAGTACGAGACGAGTACTTTTTCTTCGTTCTTGTCTCGTCGCACGAGCGTGACATTTTCTCGCACGAGCGGATGTCGACTGAGATGTGTGTCGATCTCTCCCAACTCGATTCGGAATCCTCGAATCTTGATCTGATCGTCGGCACGACCAGTGCACTCGACGGTTCCATCGGGCAAATACCGCCCGAGATCACCAGTTCGGTACATCCTGTCCCTGATACCCTTCCAGAATTGGGCAGCGGGGGAAGGAGTGGATCCATCAACCGGATGGACCAAAGTGTCGGCTCGCTCGACGCCCTGTCCGAACCAGTTTTCCACAAACTTCTCGGCAGTTGCGGCGGGGTCGAGGTAGCCTTCGGACAAACCACCTGAACGAACATAGATTTCGCCAATCTCGCCGACGGCACACGGAACAGTTCGCTCTGCGCGGTTGACGACCAACAGCTGCACGTCGATCATGCCTTGTCCAGCAGGCATGATATCCTTTTGGTTCTGCAAGAACGTCGAGTCCTCGCTGACAGGTGGAATCGCAAAGTAGGAGACGGCCCGTTGCGTTTCGGTCGTACCGTACATATTGATGATGCGTACGTTTTGCGCGAGATGTTGGAGCCTGTGACAGTCTCGCTTGGTAAGGACGTCTCCCACGAAAAAGGCGTTACGCAGGGTCGGGATTTGTCGCGTGGCTTGGGCAGAGAGCAGCTGACCCATGGCTTTGAGGAGGTGAGCCTTTGCCAACAGCGGAAGAAGGCAACTTACCAGGTGTCAGGTGTGTCACCGTGCATTCGCTGTCCGCCATCCACTCTGCGAGTCGCCCCGGTGTACCAATGTCGTCCGCGGTCGGGACGTGCAGCTCCGCACCCAGGAACAAAGGCGTGAAGACTGGACGCGTAAGCGTAATCCTTGAGCTCGACCGGAGAACTCACTGTCACGCTGGATCGGATCATGGGCGATTCCACTCAGCATCGTAAACCTCTCCGACGAAGACAAGCCAAATCGCTGGCTCATCCACGGGAAGAAATGCGTCAAACTGTAGTGTCGGCCCTTGACGCCCTTGGGGATACCGGTACTTCCACTGGTGAAACTCAAAGTGGCGTGACTGTCCGGTCCGAGGACGACACCGGCGGGAGTCGTCGAGAAGGACTGGTAGGCGTCGAGGATGTCGCCCGAGGGCGATGCACCGCCAGAGATTACGCCGGAAGGCTTGATGCTGATTGACGGGACGAGCAGACGCAGAGAAAGCTCGGAGGAGATGTATGATTGAACGGTCGGAGGGAGGATACCGGCCGAGTTGATGATGAGCAGTGCACGAGGCGATGAGACCTGGAGATAAACCGTTTGTCGCGAGGGCGGGTATGCGGGATCTGCGAGGGATCAGGCTTGTTCGAGAGCATAGAGTGGAGACTCACCGATGACACTAAAAACACCACCAGCCTTCAAGACACCCATAACACAAACCACCAGCTCGACGCTTCGCGCTGCGTATACCATGACGACCTCGCCCCTTTCCAGCCCGTTTTGCAACAAGGCGTGCGCCAGGACATTGGACGCTCCGTCAATCTGCGCATACGTGTACGTCTGTCGCTCGGTCGACGCGCCAGAAGCGCCCATGTTATTTGAGGTCTCGGACGGCAACGACTGAACAACACACGGCTTGTCGGGATGTCGAGCGGCGTTGGCGGAAAAGATGTCGGTGACGGCACCCTTGAAACCGCACCAGTCGAGATCGGCTTGCGGATCCGGAAGTACCTGCGACTGTGCTGATGTGCGAAGTGGAATGACGGCGGTGGGGGTATCCAGGTGCGTTGCGGCATGCGTGAGCAGCGATGCGAGCGAGGCCAAGAGATGGGTGATTCGCGGAAGGGAGAAAAGGAGCGCGTTGTAGCTGACGGCGAGTGCCGACGTCGCGGGCGTGTAGTGCAGCGTCAAGTCCGTGGTCAACGATGTCGATCGCGTAAAAGTCTGCTCCTGCGCATTCTCGACATCGTCGTGAACGATATACCGCACGCGGAACACCGGTCCTTCGCCGTCGGACCGGAGACCGACCAGGGCCTCGATATCCACGGGATCTTCTCGCGCCTCTTTGGCTTTCTTCTGCACCTCGTCCACGATGCTGCCAAAGACGGCCTTCTCGTTGGACATGTCGACTAGCAAGAGTGCCGTCTTGGCGGGATCTGAGGTGACACTTGTGCAAACGGCTACACTCGGATCCGGAGTGTATCGGTGCAGTAGGACGAGGAATGCCGTGAGGATGAGTGTTGCCTTATCACTGCCGGGATGTTGCTGAGCCAAAGTGGCCAGCGATTCGAGGACCTCAGCGGGGATCGATTGCTCCTGAATTGCTTCGACGAGACGTGCAGGAGTCGGTCGTGGGTAATCCGTAGGCAGAGCCAGCGATGATGAGCTGGCGAGCCGTGCGGCCCAACGTTTGAGGACTGCTGGGTCTGTCATTTTTGTGGTATGTTTGAATGGTGCGTCGATACCGAGGGAGATGGAAATGTTCAAGTGTTCTTCATTCAATCCCTCAACCGAATGAGTCAACTTCGGGGCTTTCGGGCGTAGAAAAAGTCGGTCGCGCCAGAGTTGACATATTCGGTCCGACCGAGCGCTGGCTTCCGACGCCACCTGAGACAGGGACTGGCGCCAGGTCGTCACTCTCTGCCCGCCCAGTGTCTCCTGCCAACTGCGCTCCTGTTCCAAGGGATGATTAACGCAGTACACTCCGAGAACCTGCGCGTGGGAATTACTTGTCGGAACAGACGGTTCTGGTCGCTTCTGCGAAAGGAATCGCTGAAACCGACGTCGGGCGTGCTGCCCCGGACATTCCTAGTGTTCACAATTTCCGGACAGAAGGCAGAATCGGCTGATGATATGAGCGATCAAAAGGCAGGCTTTCAAGCTCCGGGATGTCTTCCACGGATATGGTGCCCTGAACGGCCTTCTTTACGAAGTTAGCAATACGTCACACCCGTGATCAACGATAACTTAACAAACGCTGATAAAGGAGCATTGAGCGTTATCGAGACATCGCAGGCGCTGCAGGGGGCAACACATAGAATACACCTCATCAGACGCCTTACAGCTCTCTTCAACCAGACTGAAGTAGACTGACTTCTTCACTGCAGAGAAACCGAAGGCCGAAACGATATGGCCCGACCAGAGTATATAGCCAAGTGACCCAAAGTGATGCATTCTTCTTGTGAAATGCAATCGTGGGCAAAGGCATCGCCTTGTGAAATCCCTGAGTCCAATCTGACGTTCGTTAGCATCGAGTACGCTCGGAACTATTCGAGTGAAAGAGGCTTGGAAGTGGTATGCAGATCTGTAGAAGATAAAATTACCCTGCCATCAACCGATGACATTGGAATACTGGACAACTGGAAGCCATTACCTGAACTCTCGCCTTCAATGGACTGCCTCGTACCGCAGTCACTGATTATTAGCGTGCAGAATGGGCTCGACTCGCAGCGGGACCTTCCACGATGAATGCCAAGTTAGCATCTCAGCTTTCAATAAAGGCCTCGGTCAAGTTCGCTGAAAGCTGTTTTTTTTTTCGTGGCAGGGTTTGAACCTCATAGGAAGGGTGGCGAAGCAATTGAAGGGGATTCAGATCGTACTCGACGATGGCACTTATAGTATTACTCCGGCCTATAGCGCCTGTCCAAGTTATTCTTGCAGCGAGTCACAAGCTTCACGAGAAACCCTGTCCGACGTTTCCGTCGATCTATCGTCACCCCATGATGCCCACGACCGGGTTGTCGACATCTGGTTTAAAATTCCAATGCGTCATGGACTTGAACGCTTAGCTATTAGATGCTGCGGACCGAGGTGGCGGAGTAATTTAATTGAACCATGCATGTGTGGAACCCTAAGACTCGACGTAAAGCTTGCCACTTTGAGCTTGAGACCAGGACGGCGCGAACTCGAGCGCATTTGGGGGGATCGTCGAATATTATGGCTACCTCTCTTGACTTCACAGAGGGGGCACACCCTAGATAGGGTGTGTTCCGACCTGTACCAACAAATACCCCCTCTGATCTCTGGTTTGACCATCTCTTGAGAGCCTACAGAACGTACACATAGAGTTGCAATGGTGAATGACTCGAATCCACCGGTTGCCTCATCATCTATTTTCAGCGCAGACGACGCTTCAGACCGAATCGTTTGAATCCGCGCTAACCGCCGCCCACGCGCACGCGCTCACTCGTTGCAGGAGTGGGCCGGGCTGTGATCGACGATACTGGACGGCAAGCAGGGTCAATCATGCTGAGAATGATGGTTCCTTCGGGCTCTTCATCCCCTGGTTGACAGCGGACATCACCACCACACCACCAACATGTCCTCGCAGCAACCCATTCCGGGCTCATACAAGAAGCCCCCCTTCTCCTCGTCGCCATACGGCGTCACCCCTCCACCGATCCCGAACATCCCCCTCCGAACGACCGGATCGCCCGCGAACGATAATCCCCGCGGATCAATTGCAGAAGGCGGAGGATCCTCGTATGTCGCCGCGGCCACGTCGTTCCGACCGAAGAGCTTCAAACCGCGAGCAGCGTCCGGTGGAACCGGTTCGTTCTTCTCGGCGCATTCGCAGGGGAGCGCTGGCTTTCTGGATAACGGCAATGGTAATGGCATCGGCGAGAAGAAGCCTATCAAGCGGACATCGAATGAGGTTGCAGGTAGCGTTGGAGGAGTGTCTGCGCTATCCAAGGCGTTGGAAAGGGAGGGTGTGGCCAAAGCGTCGCAAGATGGCGACACTCCAGACGACAAGGGCAAGCGATTAACCCTCCCGGAGCGATCAGACTCGAATCTCTCCGTCCCACGTATACCAACACCGAAAGATGACACCCGCTCCGATTCCCCAAGCCAGAACCCAGCACCCCCCGCAACCGCCACACCAACGGACATCTCCGAGATCCCAGAAGAAGAAAAGCTTCGAATATTGCGGAAACACTTGGTCAGTGCAGAGGAGCGACAGCAGGCGTCGCCGACGCCCGGCGACGGTGTGTCTCCGGGAGGATCGAGAACGGCATCAATACACGGCGGGTCGGGATACAATGTCCCCGCTCCGCAAGCGGGACCTGCGGGAAGTGCGTTCTCGAGAGTCAGCGGGACGAGGACACCGGATGCGGGGGGTAGTGGCGTGACGCAACCGCCTTGGGATGGCTCAGCGGACGGTGATGGCAATGGCGAGGCGTTCCCGATTCCGTATGATGCACCTGGAGGAGATGTGACGTGAGTGCCTTTGGAATAACGACTTCCCATGCTAATCGCCTATCAGCCACGCAATCTACAAATACCAGCAGGATTCCCTGAGGCCGACGCGGAGGGCATCGTTTTCGGCGCCGCTTCCACGGAGAGACACCTCGATAGATCCGTCATTGGCTCATATACACGAACCTGGAGGTTTCCGACGGCAATTCGTCATCAATAATGCCAGAGAGCGCGGCGAAGAGCCGCCAAGGGTTCTGCGAAGTTTTGTCGATTTCTTATACCTCTATGGACACTTTGTAAGTGCTTGGCCTCGTCGCGCTGAATCAAGCTAATCCTTCCGACAGGCTGGAGAAGATCTTGATGAAGACGACGAGGAGGATTCCGAGGACGAACAAGGCCAATCATATACTTCGCCAGGAGATGGCTCGGCTGGAGGCGTCGTCCGGCGCGCGCTCTCGCGTGGACCTTCAGCCCTTCCACAGCACATGGTCAACGAAAGAGCACCGCTACTCGGACCTGGTAGTCGCGCCAACAGCAAGACGCGCGCGAGCAGGAGAAATGCGCAGGGAGATGCGACGGTGTCGCAAGCTGTTCTCATGGTATGTGCGGTCAGTATTCTACTGGAAGCTATACTCATCGATTTCAGCTGTTAAAAGGTTTTGTCGGAACCGGAGTGTTATTCCTTGGAAAGGCGTAAGTAGACAAGATTGCGCAACTCTGAAACAATGTCTAATTAGTTCTATATAGCTTCTTCAATGGTGGTAAGCTGCCCGCATTCTTCTTCACTCCAAGCGCTTGACGTCTATTTCAGGTATTCTATTCTCCGCCGTCGTGATGCTGTTGATCGCCGCCATTTCACTGTATTCATTCCTGCTTCTGGTCAAGACGCGGCTGGTTGTGCCCGGATCCTTTGGAGGTTAGTCCAAAATGGTCCAGCATTGATCTTTGCTGACGGTATCCCCAGACATCGGTGGCGCCTTATACGGACCCAAGATGCGGTCTGTAATCTTGACCTCGATCGCATTATCGCAGATTGGCTTTGTTGCAGGTGAGTCCACCATAGTTTCAGTCATGCCAACCCTGACCGTTGGTCCTCAGCATACACTATCTTCGTCGCCGAGAACCTGCAAGCCTTTGTGCTCGCCGTTACCAACTGCAAGACATTCATCGCGACCAAATGGCTGATCGCCGCTCAACTCGTCATCGTGCTGCCGTTGAGCATGATTCGAAACCTCGCCGCTCTGTCATCGACTGCGTTGATTGCAGACGCATTCATCCTTGTTGGACGTGAGTACTTTCGCAACTTCCAGGATCGTGGACTGACCTGTCTTTCAGTGATATACATTGGCTCGAACGAAGTAGCAACAATCACCCGGAACGGAGTGGCAGATGTTGCCTTGTTCAACCAAAAGGACTTCTCGCTGCTCATTGGGTAAGTGAACACATCATGCAGAGTATACAAGCGCTCATCTTCGTCATAGAACCGCCGTGTTTGCGTTCGAGGGTATCGGACTGTAAGCATTAAAATCCTCATGCGAAAAGCCGGGCTGATGTGTGTTCGGACAGCCTCATCCCCATCACCGAAGCCATGAAAGAACCCCAAAAGTTCCCGCGCGTCTTGAGCGGATGCATGGTCTTTGTCGCAACCTTGTTCACCGGATTCGGTGTCATGGGATACATGGCTTACGGCTCGGATATCCAGACAGTCGTCATCGTCAACCTGCCGCAGGATGACAAGTTTGTGCAGGCTGTTCAGTTCCTGTATACCGTTGCGATTATCCTCAGGTGAGTCTCGCGCCTGCGAAATAGGTTTGACTTGCTGAAACCTTGGCAGTCTTCCGCTGCAACTGTTCCCTGCCGTGCGAATCATGGAGAATGGTTTGTTCTCCAAGAGCGGTAAACATAACCCTCAGGTATGCCGTAGGGTTGTCAATCATGCTTCGTGTCTCATGCTCATCTTCGTCTAGGTCAAATGGCAGAAGAACCTGTTCCGAGCGATGACCGTGCTCGGATGTTCCCTCATCTCATGGGCAGGCGCATCCAATCTCGACGGCTTCGTCAGCTTTATCGGCTCATTCGCATGGTCAGTCCTCCGCATTATCAGGCGCATACGCTTGCTGATATCCCTTTCCAGCGTCCCCCTCTGCTTTATTTACCCACCGTTACTGCATCTTCGCGCCCGGGCCAAGACAAGGACTCAACGTGCAGCAGACTATGCGCTGCTGGCATTTGGCGTGGTGACGACGGTGTATACGAGTGTACAGACAATCCTGGTCTTGCTCAGGCCGGCGGAGAAGGGGGGTAATGAGTTTGGACAGTGTCATCCGAGTAAGCATTAGGAGAGTTGGAACCAGAGGGAGGAGGTTGCATATAGGAATATTCTTCATCATGGGTAAACAGTTATAAAGTACAAAGTTGTGATACCCCAGCATATTTCAGATCGAATCCGAAGGCGAAATCGTATACGGCCGTGTGGGCCTGGGAAGGACGATAAAGCCGTGGCGAATTCTCGTAGATGCAAGGACGAGTAGCAGTGAAAGAGGGTTGTTTACTTTGTCGCCGATCGCGACAGAGGGTGACGATTGCGGGCATTCTCCTGCATTCAAGTCGGCCACCCATGGCTACCTGTGAGCCATTAAACACCCATATAGTCATCCACCGTTAACAAGCACCATGGATGACGAGCTAGAAGCAGGATGGTCGTTGACCGAATCGTAGGTACCCGGTGTTGGCTCTTTCTCCGCTCACACCCTTTGTGTCTGCAGGGATCCGCTGGTCTTTACGCAGCTGTTGCGAGACATTGGCGTCAAGGGACTTCAAGTGGTATGCAAGGTATTTGCGCGTCCTTGCACCGTGCTGACGCATCCTTGCAGGACGACGTGTATTCTCTCGACCCTGGCACCCTCGAGACGCTCCAGCCCGTTCACGCCTTGATATTCCTCTTCAAATGGGTCGGAGACACGCCGCAGAACCAGGCGTTGACTCAGGAAAGCAATGATGCCTTGAAGGGCGAGGAGGTTACGAATCCAGACGACTATCTCGGTCTCTACTTTGCCAATCAGGTGAGTCTCGGTATCCGATGGTTAGGAAGCTCTGGCTGAATGCTCAGGTAATCAACAACTCTTGCGGCACCCTCGCGGCATTGAATGCCGTCATGAACATCGCGCCTCAAGAGGGTCAGACGCCCGAGGAAACCATTTCCCATGGTGTAGGTCGACTCATGCGTCAAGGGGTCTTTGACTGATCCCTTACAGGACGAATTGCAAAACCTCCGAGACTTTGGCGTTGGCATGAATGCTGTCGAGTAAGTCGCCATCATCCATGTATGTTCGTCCACTGACCCTATCATAGCCTCGGCTACCTCATCACCAACTCGGACCGGATCCGTCAAGTGCACAACTCTTTCAGCGCCTCCTCGCCCTTCTCCATCTCGCAGCACCCATCCCTCCAGCAATCAGACAAAGAAGACCCTTATCATTTCGTCGCATACGTTCCCGTTCAGGGATGTCTCTGGGAGCTAGATGGGCTGAGACGCGGGCCGATCAGGCATGGCGCGGTGGACGAACGGGGTGAGGGGTGGCTTGCCAAGGCGAGGGAGGTCATTGAGAAGCGAATCGCCACGTACGGCGAGGGATCGGTACGTCCCGTTAGACCATTCGAAAGCCATGATCTAACGGCCCCGTGACAGCTCATGTTCAACCTCCTCTGCGTCCGCTCCGCTGCGATCCCGCGCTTGCAACGCCTGATTGCCGACCCGACCACACCACGGGAATTCATTCCGACGTATCAATCCCAACTTGACGCCGAGCGCGAAAAGGTTCGCCGGGGCAAGCTCGAGAATGGGTTACGGCGGAACAATCTCGTGCCGTTGATGGTCGAGTTGTCCAAGATTCTGGCCGAGCAAAAGGGGCAAGAGGCGGGCAAGAGCGTGTTGGAAGAGGCGACAGAGAAGGCGCGAGTCATCGGCAGGGAGAGAAGGGAGCGGAGGGGGGAGTGATAGCGATGAGAATGTAGACGACATCGTAGTGTAGCCATGTCGATCATGCATATCAATGTAATTGGCAGGTCCTCGCAACACGGCTTCTGTCCGACTTGCCACTCTGAATAGCCAGTAATATTTCCAGCACGCAATTCTATGCTCGCGTTCGCTGAAAGTGAGGTTCTGGCGGTAGAGCTGGAGACAGATGTCGGTGACCAGGGACGCCGGATCGTTGGCCAGGAACCGGATGATATCACCATCGGCGTCCACTCACACACACACGCCTCCCCGAATGAAGCGCACATCATTCTCGGAAGGCTACCGCAATACGCCCGGCCCAAACTCTCTCGTATAACAATTCCGGCAATACGGCAACTCGTCTCTACGTTCCACCCCGACACCTCGAATCAGCACATCTTCCAAGCCCAGAAGGAACAAACCGACTGACCGATCCTGTACTTTCCCCGGATCGAGCGACGTCCGACATGCTGTACATCTTAAACACCCCCGATGCCAGCGCTGCCCGATAGCGTTTACCTGTTTTCCGCCCAAAAGAAAGCAATCAGCACCACCAGGCCAAAACCCTTCGAGGTGATGAAAAGGGACTCACGCCTTCGGCAAAGTAGACAGTCTTGCCGCATCCCGCGCAAGGTTCGTTCCCCGAGGGACTTGCACGCGCGGGCATGTGCGTCCGCGGCGCGAGAAGCGGGTTCCGGTGTGGGGCGGGTAAGGGCGTGTGCGGTGTTGTAGAGGGTACGGTGGGAGGAAGCGGGGTGTATACCTCGGCGCGGAGGAGGTCGTCGATTGATGGGTAGCTCGTAGGGGTGTCTTGCGTCTTGGGGTTTACGTGTGGGGTCTGTGACGGCGTTTCTGGTGGTACGGTGGATGTGTCTGAGGGACTTGGAACGGGATGGTTGGGTTGTGGGATAGCCGAGTGCTCGGATGTGCTCATGAAGGCGGGTTTCGGGGGCAGGGGAGGTAACGGGCGCTTGCTTGACGATCCCACGATGGGGACGTCCGTGCGGTTCGACGTCGTCGCGTGTTCTTCGGCCGTCGATTGTACGGCCTTGTCGTCATGTGATGGTCGTCTTTCCGAACGCAAAGGCGAAGCAGCGGCAGTCTGATCATGCGAGATCCTCCTGTTGGGCGATACACTCCCCGGCACGCCCGTCCCCGGTTTCCCCCTCGGCGGTGTCACCGGCGGCGCGTTCCCCGACCCGGCAAAGACATTCGCCGACCGAAGGTCTACTCGTTATCAGCGTTCCTCCCCATAAACTCGTCACCAGACTCACCCTTGGTCCCGAACAACAACCCATGGCAGCGCCGACAAAACGGCTCGGCATCATGCTCGACGAGGGATCCCGGGTCGAGGCGTTTCTTGCAGTTGCGGCATTGGAGGCACGGTTTATGGTAGATCTTGCGGGCGGGGCCCATGACTTGCTCGGCGTGGTATGCTAATTGGCCGCATGCTGCGCAGCGTGGGGTTGCGCCGAGCATGGGTGGGGAGATGGTGGCACGGTAATTAATGCCGGCTGGATGATGACCATCACCTTCACCATCACCTTGTTCCTCGCTGAGCGTCTTGTTCCCGTCCCTGATGGTTTCAGAATGATTGATGACTAATCATCAGGCGGATATAAATATTGAGGGCCATCAATCAAGTCACCCGCAACGGTAGAGTATCCGCCATCATTCATTCTTCCAGCGTCGACACCATCCATCCATAAACACGAGCCTCGGTACAGTCGATACAACCATCCTCCACCCCTCATCGTTTCCCCTTGCCCTTGCCCGCTCCCTTCCCGCCCTTCTTTGACGGCCGAGCATTCTTCGCCCGTCGCTACACAAACGCCCCCGAAAAAAGTCAGCCCTCCTCTCTCAAACCACACCAAACGCCCGACTAACCTGCTCCAGCAACTGTCGCTGCTTGCGAATCTCCTGCACGCTCTTGAGCTCTGACCGCGTATTCGCCGTGCCCGCGCGTACACCCTTGACGACTTTCCCCTTCTTCGTCTTGACCATGCCCACATCCCCGTCCCCGCCCGCATCCCGCTCCGCCTCCTTCTCGGCGCGCTTCTTGAGCGCGTACGCCTTGCGCTCGTACGTCGTCGATTTCGCATCGAGCGGCTTGGCCTCGGTCACCTTGGTGTGTCGGTAACGTTTGTCGCCGAGCCCGCCCACGCGGCCGGCAAGGTCACCTTCCGCTTCCCCAATCTTGGGCAAGCTCACCCGCTTCTTCTGCTTCCATTCCTCGAATCGGCCACTCTTGTACGACATTGGCAGCCGCGCGCCACTCTCCGTGCGAATAATCTTTTGATTGTCCGCGCCGGCGCCGTCACCCTGGATAAACTTCTTCTTCTTGCGGTCCCACGTCAGTTGACTGGCCTTTTGCGTGCGCGCGAGCACGCCCTCGTCGCCGATCAAGTCCATCGTCACGTTGCGCGCTTGCTCAATGAACGATGCGCCGTCCTTGAGCGAGTATCCCCGGTCGGCAGCGGCGCCCTGCTGGTAGTGCGACATGTAGAACTGGTCGTCCTTGAAGTCGGACGCGGCCTTGCTCGGTCTCTTGGTCACCTCAAAGGCGTCCTACAAAAGGATCAGCCAAAAGACCCGACGTCAAAAAACGCCTCGGACATACCTCGAGATCACTCTCTCCGGCCATCTCCATCTCGTGCCGCTCCACGCCCTCCTCATCATCCACATCCATCGCCCCGCGATCCACGTCCGGATCCCCGGCTTCCCTCGCCTGCTCGGCCGCCGCCCCTTGCTTTTTCTTGATCTTCTCATGCACGCTCCGCCTCTGCCGCATAATCTCCGCCCCCGGCGTCTTGCCGCGCGACCCAATCTCAAAGATCGTCTCTTGCGGCTTGAAGCTATTGATTTGCGCCAACAACGACGCCTTGGCCTCGACGCTATCGCCCTTGGCTTGTCGATCCGTCGCGCCGATCTGCGCACCAATCTCGGCATACACGGGATGATTCGCCGCGTCCTCGAGCACGTTTCCTGCGAGCTGCCACGACGCATCCTTGGTCATGCCCTTGGCCCGGCGGTAGCTCTCCTGGCTGGCTTTGCCCTGGCTTCGCTCGTACATGGCCTGACTCTTGCGTACGACGTCCTTGAGAATCTTGAGCTGTGGCTGAGCCTCGGTCAACGACGTGCTGATATACTCGACGTTGGCATCCAGTGTTTCCCGCGGCATCGTGCCCAAGACGAGCGAAGATGAAAACGCATCGGGCGCTGGCGTGTGGTCTTTGCTGGATACCAAGGGTCTTCCGAGGAATAACTGCAGGTCGAGGAGGTACGGCAGCTCCGTATTCGTCACAAACGACCATGCCCAGCCCTTCTTACCGGCTCGTGCCGTACGTCCGACACGATGCACAAACACACGCGCGCCCGTCGGGAAATCATAGTTGATGACGTTTTCCAGCACGGGGATATCGATACCTCGAGCCGCGACGTCGGTGACGACGAGCAAGTTTGTCTGGCCGCGCTTGAAGCGGTCCATCTGCTGCCGACGGGCCATCTGGTCGAGCGATCCGTAAATGTGCGAAGTCGAGTATCCGGCGGTCTTGAGCAGGTTGGTGATGTACTCGACGTGGTGCTTGGTCGCCGTAAAGATAATAGCCTGATGCGACGCAACCTCGTTGATGTGTTTGGATTTCCCCTTGTATCCCTTTTTACGCCCATCCATGTCATCGTCCGCCGGCTTGTCATCATCAAAGTCGACAATCCCATCCTGCGCAAGCGGCGTCTTGATCACATCGCGCAAGAGCGACAGCAACGCCGCTTCCTTCTCCGTCGGCTTGATGGAGAAAAAAGCCATCTGGAGGTCACTGCTGATCTTGCTTTCGGCATCGAGACGGATCAATTTCGGGTTGACCAGGCCGGCTTTGGCGAATTCGACGAGGGATTTCGGCAGCGTGGCCGAGAAGAGGAGCGTCTGACGCGTTGTCGGCAGGCGCGAGAGGATCTCTTGCATCTGGACTTCAAAGCCCATCTCGAACAGTCTGCGACATGTCAGCGAACAATTCCAACAAGCTTTGCAGACTTACCGATCGGCCTCGTCAAAGACGACAAACTCCATCGAGCGCAGATCGAGATTCATCTCGATGATCAAATGCAGCAGTCGCCCCGGCGTCGCAATAACCACATCCGGATTACGCGCAATCGCGGCAAACTGCTCATCGAGACTTTCACCACCCATGATCACCTCCCACCGCAAATCCTCGCCCGTCACACCCTCCTCATTATCGGCATCGTCGCCCGCATGGCCACCACCCTTTCCCTTGAACCCCTTGGCCATCTCCTTCCCCACGGATCGAATCTGCCACGCGAGTTCTCGAGACGGACAAAGGATCAACGCCCGCGCGCCAAACTTGAGCGAATGCTTGCCGCCGAGACGCTGCAACAGGGGAATGATGTAGGCGAGTGTCTTTCCTGAACCAGTTCGCGCCATGCCGACGAGATCGCGTGGTGGTTGGGCGATGGCGTGCGGGATGGAGGCACGTTGGATCGGGGTGGGGGTCTTGTAGCCACGTAGGAGAAGGGATCGCAGCAGTTGTGGGACAAGGCCTGCGAAGTATTAGCTTGCTTGATCTGCTACCGCGGTTGTACGCACCCATGCTTTGCCAACTACCGCCGCCGACCATCGTCTTGGCTTCTTTGGACTTTCCCTTGCCCAGGGCCGCCTTGACGGTCGACACGCCATTCTGCACCGACTTTTTCCCCATCATGGCCATGATCTCGGCATCCTCATCCTCGTCGACCTCCTCTTCCTCCTCAGCTTCCTCATCAACCTCCATCGCTTCAACCTTACTCGCCGACGCCTTTCCAACTGGACGCGCAAACCGACTCATCCTTGTCGTCCCCGCCAACTCGGCCGTCAGATCAAAACCGAACCCATCCTCCTCCTCATCACTCCCCGCCGCGGGCGCCTCATCGTACCCGGAATCATCCTCATCATTCACCTCGGGCTTGGGCTTCTTCCCCCACTTGTTACGCTTCACGCCGTCCGCAGCCGATTTCTTCTCCTTGGGCAGCAGCTTTGGTTTCGGCTCGGCGTCACGACGGGGGTGGCCATGGGTTGTCTTTTGGCCCGAGGGCTTGCCGTTGAGTTTGGGCAAGGTTGGGCGTTTCCTTGTGACGGCCATCGTGGATGAGATGTATTGAGGAGAGTAGAGACCCAAGGCAAGGTGTCAATCAAGAAATCAAGAAAGACGAGTCGCGGTTCTGAGAAATCTCGGGTGGAGGCGATTATTCTGAAACACAACCCAGTCACGTGCACGCGCACAGAGGGCACAGTGTAGCTCAGTAATAAGGGAAATGTAAATGAGGAAGCCGTGATAAGGCTTGTATATAGCACGAACATCTTCGACATGCAATAGTCTGCGTAGTATGGAATACAAGGTCGACTCTAGAACCTTACGGAGGAACTGCCGCAACCGGTACGCCATCCATACTCTACAAGGATCTATATCGCGCGAAGCGACTTCTCCGTTCCCCTACCTTGCTTCCCTGCAAAGATATATGACAGTTATTCGATTCAGGAACTTTGGAGACAATACGTATACTCTGAAGCGCCTCCTGATGTCCATACGTTGTCATGCCAAAGGAAAGGAAAAAATAAAGGCGAAAATACAAAATAGAGGCCTGTGAGCAGGGAATCCTGGATAAGGGAAGCAAGCAAGAATGCTTTCAGGTCAGATTCGCATTCGTTATAAATATAACTCGCCACGGCCATAGTGTTTGTGGAAATGCATGCCTTCCTACCAGTCCCCCCGCTTATTAGCATCAGGCACCTTCATCGCTACAAGTCTCTCATTACACCAAATTGCGCTCACCATGGTCGCCACATCCACACCTCGGCCCCTCATCACGACGGAATGGAAATTTGGCCCAGCCATGACCTTCGTCACGTACCGCACTCACTGGGCGAAAGCCGAGACCTTGGCCAAATCACGACTCACACTCCTACAGAAAGTCACCCAAATGCACGCTCCCAGGTTTCTCCACCTATTGGACGATTTGATCGCTTTTGCCAAGTTGAATCATGTCCAGGCGGAGCTATGGGCGTCCAATCATCCGGTGGATGACATGCGCAACCAAGCGCAAAAGGCAAGTACTAGCTTCGAAGGACTTTCGGGTCGAATCGTGTCTTCTCCGGCCCTCGGTCGCATCCTCGAGAACCTCAAGGCCAATGATCTTGACGAAAAGGGTCGACGGTTTTTGACAACCGCGAACCGGGAGGCTCGACTCTCCGGTGCGTTCCTGAGCAAGGAAGATCGCAAAGAATTTCGGGGCCATCGATGATTAGCTCGAGGCAAACCGAATTCCGGAAGGACGTCGAGGACGGTGAACGAGCTTCCCGGTGCACCCGCAAAAAGTATTCCGCAGACGAGAAAGCGACTGAGCTAGATCTCGAGCAGGCCGAGAGTGGCGCGCGACCTCCGATGGACGACGCCGCTGCGGAACGCGCATGCAAAGACGTCTACAGCCTCGCCCCGCAAAACGAGCAAATCATCCAGCGCATGCTCGAGCTTCGGCACAAACGAGCACAGTCGCTCGGATATGCCAACTTTGCAGGGTATGCCTTGGAATCCGATACGCTTGTCGATCCAAAGACATTTCGGAAGGACTTGGCAAAGGCGAGTGAGCGGTTGGTCCCTTTGGTCGAGCGCGAGATGGCTGCCTTGTCCCAGGCCATGGAGAGTCAAGGGACAAAGCTCACGCCATGGAATGTTCAACTGACCACAAAGCTCCTCGTACGACAGCAGTACCCTGACTTTGACAGAGTGGCTGCTAGCAAGGTCTTGCCCCATGATACCGTCATCAGCGGCATCTTCCGGTTCATCAGTGAGTTGTTCTCGCTAGACTTCCGCAAGGTGAGCAGTGCAAAGGCTTGGCATCCGTCCGTCCAGGTCTACGATGTATTCGACACCCATCACGATGACGATTCTGCACCAAGCAGTCCGAGCGACAATGCGCATCTGCTTGGTCGATTCTACCTGGATCCGGTGCAACGACCAGACAAATGTCGCGATCTTCGCACTTTCCCGGTATTTCCCAGTGTTCCCGAGTGGAGTCTCCTCCCTGCGGTCTGCCTGGTAGGCTCTCTCGTGCCCTCACCAGAAACCTCGTACTTCGACCTTGCCAACGTCGCGTCTCTACTGGAGGAATCCGGGCACTCCGTACACTTCCTCCTCGCCCAACAAAGTCAATCATATCACTTCAATGCTTGCGGCGGGACAGAATTTGGAGGGATTTTGAGTCAATTACTGAGAGAGATGTCGGGCAAGGAGGCTGTTATGAAGCGCATCGTGAAAGGCGATGAAGCCATCAAAGTCCTGAGACCGGTGCTCGAGGAACGCGCGCTCGGGAGCAACATGCTCTTACGCACGCAAATACTGGACCACATCATCTTTGTGAGCTTGTTGTCAACGCTTGGGGAATTGACTGACCAATATCTTCAGCTGGACCTCCATGAGAACGTTGATATCGACGGACACTTCTCGGGCAAAACGAGGAAGCTCGTTAGCCGCCTCCACCACCTGTATGGCAACTTCGGATACATGAGAGGAACCCAGATGCAGCACAGCTTCGCCAGTCTCTCTACACTGATGTCCGGATTTCCATGTTTGCAAAACAACTGGCTCAAAGGTTCCTCGACACTCCGACTGGGGAATGGTCTTTCCTTGGGTGCGAGTTTCGCAAGGCCGTCTTGGAGCCCGGACTCTCCGAGGATGCGAATGAGTTGCTACGTAATTTCCTCAGGGCGAAGTCCGGTAAGAGGATCATGTCATGGCTCAAACGATAGTCTGTACGCCCGAAGGATCCAGTAGGAGAGAATGTTGCGCTCGAGTTGCCTATTGTATCTATAATTTGATCCGTTCTTTCTATTGTACACTGTGCCAGTGTCGCTTGTAAATGACTGTACAAACATATAGTCAGGATGGGTCTATATTTCTTCCGTGAAGACCACCGTTACTTCGTCTTGGAACAGTAGGCATAGCTTCACACCACGTTTCGCAACTGAAACATTGACTGCATCTAGACATGTTCACCTAAAGATTTGGACGCTGATAGATATGACACGTATCGTGCTTGCTGCTTCCAATGAGCTCATGCATTGCGTCCGGTACCGAGCCGCACTGTCTCCAACGTGCGACCGACGTGGTCAAGGGGCTCATTTGGCTGAAGTGACTGGTAAGAGGTGAGGATCCAGGTCCATAATCCCCCAAAGGCTGCATTGCGCGTCCTTTACCTCTTGAATGAAATAAGGGGCATGTTCAGTCCTTAGCTTTAAACGGCCGCTCATGGAGTGTGATGAACACCTTTTCATGCGACAAAGGCAGTATTGCGATATCCTCGAAGCTCCTGACAGGACCTAGGGGCCCGCAGCTTATTATCTATATTATCTATAAACGAGTCTGTTATAGCTTAAGCTTGGCTTCGCTTAATGATGACTAGTTTGACGACCGCTTGACGCTCGCCTACTCAGTGATTTCAATCTCGAAGACCATACTGCCTTTTGAAGATCAATATGGCTCAATCGAAACTCGTCTCCAGGAATTGCAACTTCGATCCAGCTATCTGACTGTCCGCTTGAATCTCCTAGCTGGGTCTCCACAACAACGTGGACCATGGTGGAAAATTGATTGGTCAGACGGTCGATGTGACAAAGGCCTCCTATGATGCGTATGGCAACTTTGGCTATACGGCTGGATTGAACAACTAGTATCAATTTACGCATTTCGGCTGGTATGACTGTCGATACTGTCCTTACGTCTCCAGCATTATCATTTCAAAGGATCTCGGCAAGAGCCTGTTGAACAAACCGATCTCTGAAGCATCATGGTCGGATTATCGAGGTGCGTTGCTTGAAACGGGTTCGTCAAAAGATGGGATTGAACCCCTTCGAGACTCTCTGGGACGAGAATACAGCTACGAAGCGTTGTACGGATGCTTGGAGACTTGATAAGGAAATGACACCTAAACCACTGTGGAGTGGGCCACGAGTTACAGATCGCTGAAAGCTGTAGATAGCCTCGTTTGCTAACGAGATTACATCGCGGAAGAGTATGTCGGTGTTGTCCTTGATGACAACCGCATGGCCTGCGAGACAGTGCCGCAAATGAGAGATCGTCTGCATGCATTCCGGTTGCCTGATCTGGTGCAGCTCTTCGGAGTCAGCATCGCCTGGCGTGACATAGGCTTGCGATCTCCAGAGCTGAGAGATCCTGGCCCATCCAGTATGCAAGCACATATCGATAGCGAGCTGTCGCATCATCCTGCCAACCTCTCACTACCATTCCACCTATTTCACCAGACCGTAACCGAAGACTCCCCCTCGCTTGCATCTACTCGCCTCAGACCTCCCAATTCACCAGCAAATTATCAATCAAGCGGGTCCTGCCGACCCACATAGCGCCCACAAGGACGACCTCTCTCCGCGCTCCGACGGGACCTCGCACCCTCGCAAAGGTGGTACGCTCAAAGCAGTCGACGTGGTCGAGTCTGATCTCGACCTTTTCGCCAGCAGCCCGTGCGGCCGTCTCCTCGATATGATGCCTGGCCCGGTCCAGCGCATCGGTAGCGGTCGCTTCGGAATTCGATGCAAGGTATTCCTTTGCGAGTGATAATGCGCGGAAGAGGGTCGGTGCGTAAGGGCGCTCTTGGGCGGAAAGATATGCGTTTCGGGAAGAAAGCGCGAGCGAGTCGGCGGGATCACGCGACGTCGGGACGATGTGCAAGTTGTCGGCGGATGGTGCGTTGCACAGAAGGTCCTTGAGCACTGCGAGAGGTCAGCCGCCGCAGGCATGGCATCTGGATGACTTACTGAGTTTCAGGAGGAGCGCTTGCTGGATATCTTTCTGCCCGAAATAGGCATGATCCGGCTCGACCGCGTTGAAGAGCTTGGTGCAGACGGTGGCCACCCCACGGAAGAATTGAGCTGAAGAGGCTTGCATCAGCGCACGCGTCTCCTCGACGATCCGCACTCACGCCTCGACTCTCCCTCGAGAACATCGCCCCATCCCTTGACCTCGACAAACGCGCCCCGCTGTCGCGCCGTATCCTGCAGCATCGCCTCCCCTGCCGCGCCATCCACATTCGCTGTGCGTCCCTCGACATCAACCTCATCAAGGAACGCCTCGGGCGGAATGGTCGATAGCGGATACATGGTTTCCCGCTGTGGCGCAAACACCACTAGCGGGGATTCGAGCGTCTCTGCCGGATATGACGACGACGACAACGAAGATGACCTGCGCCGGCCCTTGTCCGCCGATCCGGCAAACACCCATCGAATCGGATCACTCTCGCTGACGCCCAACCCGGCCATGGGACCGCCCCCTGATCCACCCGCCGCTGGCTCCTGACCGAGCGCCCGACGGTAGCGCTCCTCGTATGCGCCGACGTATGATGGCGGAAGGAGGGTCCGGAGGAGTTCGAGGTCGCGTGGTAGGGTACGGGGATACGAGGCGAGGTCTTCGTGTGGTGCGAATTGAGTTGGGTTGACGAAAAGGGTGAGGACGGTGAAGGCGTTCTGGGCGAGCGAGCGGCGCACTGTGGGGTCACGGGAATCAGCAAGATGTTTCTTGGGTGACCAAGGCTACTAATCGATAGCGATCATTTGACAAGTCCGTTCGCCGACTCGCATGTCGCCCTACAGCAACCCTGTGGCTCGAACACGAATGCGAGAGTGCTCAAGCGAAACTGCTCGATGCGCGGCATAGAAATATCCGAAGCAATTTGTCCATGTGTCGGTCTTTCAAGGTTTGTCGCGGTTTGACTTCTCTCTGCGCAACTCTCTCTTCCTCCACCGAGCGCAAGAGCCTAATGCAAGGTATCCAGCGAAGTCGCGATGCGGCGCCGGAAGCTTGTTGTCGCGAGTGTGTTCGTGCATGCACTGGGCATTACACCGCGAGATATATCATGGCGCTTTTACTTCGCTTGACCGTCGTCTCCGCCGTCACCCAGCGTCTCCAAGAGGCACCTCCTTACTCCGCTCGAGCGAAATCCCGGCCATCCTATGATGACCTGAAGAGCCTCCTGATCCGAGCCCACGCTCGCTCCCGCTCATCAACACCCCGTTTCTTCCTTCCCTCAATCGCTCTAAACTCACCCAGCTCCGCATGACCCTCATGCAACGCCCCCATCGTCGGCACGACCCCAACCCGGCGCCCATCCTTCCGCGCATGCCTCCTCCACCGCCTCAGCCCCGCCAAATCCTGGAAAACGGGAATCAACGAATGCGGTCCCGGTTTCCCCGCGGTCGGTGGTCTTGCTGCGGACATGCTGGCGGTAGTGTATGCGCGTGTGATCGTGCGCAGCGTAGGTCGTGGGATCATGCTGTCGATATTGAAAAGGGAACGGCCGACCATGGAATCGTCATGCGCAAGTGGGATGTGAAGATTCCTCTGCATTCAAGAATCCTCGCTCGGCTCGCTCACGTCCGGCGCTTAGCGTATTTCCTCCCCCGCCAGTATTTCCCCCCCCCCCCCCCGAGCTCCTCGGCAACCTGGCTTGCGACCGTGTGCTGCACGCTGTGCCCATATACTAGATGGCGAACAAGCAAGAGCGAGTTTGCTCGGTATGATGATTGTAGCGAAATATAGATCTCACATGGCTTCTGATAATAGCCCTACGGGCGTGAGCTCGCTCGCTCGTTGAACGTCGTCACACCCTTGCAACAACGCTTCGGCAACGTTGGAATCATCGAGACAGACCCGTAACGTTTTTGGCCACCTGTTAGCTTAGATTTGTGGCTACTACTTCTATGTAGGACCCGACAATCTTCAAGTCAGGACATGGCGGAGGCGATTTCTGCAAAATGGAGCAAGCGAAATGAAGCCAGGGTTCGAGTATCCGCAAAAGGTTCTAGAGTCAGGGGCAATGAAGGATGTGATAGAGCTTGTGCGGGAGCAATGGTTCGAGATCTCGACGATAGAGCATATCTTCAGTGGGATCAGGGCGAGGACAAAGTGTCTGTCGTAGACGCGGTCGGGTTGAAGTAGAAATGTTTGCGAATGATTCGCTACTTTCCCTGTCGAGGATGACTCGAACAACGACTATCTAGCCTTGAAGCCCATGCGCACACATGTTACTGTTGATTGCTGGGCGTCGGGGAGTCGGCGGGAAGCTCTTCCGGTACGAGACCCTCCGCCATCAACAGCTTTTCCAGTTCACCCGACTGGTGCACTATTGAAGAAAGCCATCAGCACCAGAACCCGTCGCCCCGACCATCAAAGACACTCACTTGAAAGCACAATATCACACCCGCCGACAAACTCCCCCTTGACATACACCTGCGGAATCGTCGGCCACTCGCTATACTCCTTGATCCCCTCCCGCAACTCCTGATCCGCCAGGCAATTATACGTCACGAGTTTCTCCCGGGGGACACCTTGCACGTCGAGGATCTGGCAGACGGCGCGGGAGAAGCCGCATTGCGGGGCGTCGGGCGTGCCTTTCATGAAGACGACAAGGGGGTTTTGCTTGACGGCCTGGAAGACGGGGCGGGAGTGAGTTGGCTCATGGTCCGAGAGGTAAAGAGTGACGAGGTACGCACATCGTCAATCTTCTTCCTGCTGGCATCGGAGAGGTATCGAGCCTGCGCGAGAACACGGGTTGTCGACTGGAACTGCCTTGATGGCAAAGCGCTCTGCAAAGGTAACGTCCCAGTCAGCCAGGAGCGCGATCGTTCCAGCGTCAGACTTACCAACGTTCGGAATCCAGCACGGGCAAACATGTTGATAGCGAGAATGGATGAACGATGATACGTCTGCCTCGCCACTACCGATTCCTAATTTCTTGATACCCGTTGGCCCGTGGGTCATGCGGGTGATCGAGATTTGCCTGAGCTGCCGGTTACGTTTCAATTCGTTACACGATTCGGCCGCCGGGATGATTCGGTGGGGCGCGCCAACGCGGTGAGACGAGACGATGCATGCGCAAAGGGGAATCGCGTCGTCCCCAACGTTGGTTCATCTTCTATCTCGTCCCAAGTGGTGGTGGTCTCAAAACATTTGCTCATCGCTGCATCATGTCGGTCTATCAAGCAACAGCATCCGCTCCCGTGAATATCGCATGCATCAAGTAAGTCGGCAATTGCCATGTCGTTCGTGTTGCTCATCCTTCCACAGATACTGGGGCAAGCGAGACACAGCTCTCATCCTCCCGACAAACTCGTCCCTCTCCGTCACGCTCTCCCAAGATCACCTTCGGTCCACAACGTCCTCCCGCGCTGATGCCTCGTTTGAACAAGGCGACAGACTGTGGTTGAACGGTAAAGAAGAGGAAATCAAGGCGGGCGGACGAACGGCTACGTGCCTGGCAGCGTTGAGAAAGTGGAGAAAAGAGGTCGAGGACAAGTCACAGTCGCAGCCCAAGGTGAGCCTCTCGAACGTCTGATCCCACGATCCAAAAAGCTCACGCCATGCGGCGCCCAAGATGTCCGAATGGCCATTGAGAATAGCATCCTACAACAACTTCCCCACCGCCGCCGGTCTCGCGTCCTCGGCATCAGGCCTCGCCGCCCTCGTCGCGTCCGTATCCCAGCTCTACGCCCTGCCGCAAACGCCCTCCCAGCTCTCCCTCATCGCGCGCCAGGGGTCCGGATCCGCCTGTCGGTCCCTGTTTGGCGGGTTTGTCGCATGGCGCATGGGCGAGCGTGCCGATGGATCCGATAGTCTTGCCGTGGAAGTCGCCCCGCGGGAACATTGGCCGGATCTGCATGCGTTGATTTGTGTCGTGTCGGATGCCAAAAAGGGGACGTCGTCGACTTCCGGGATGCAAAAGACGGTGGCGACCTCGACGTTGTTACAACATCGGATCAAGCACGTCGTGCCCCAGCGGATGGAAGAGATTGAAAAGGCGATCGCCGCCAAGGATTTCGACGCGTTCGCCAAGCTAACGATGCGCGATTCAAACTCGTTCCACGCCGTCTGTCTCGATACCGAGCCGCCGATCTTCTACCTCAACGACGTCTCGCGCGCCATCATCGCCGTCGTAGAGGAACTCAACCGGGCATCTGTCGCCCAGGGAAACGGCCTCGTCGCCGCCTACACATTCGACGCGGGACCCAACGCGGTCATTTACGCCCTCGAGAAGAACATGCCCTTGATCGTCAACACGATCAACCAGTACTTTCCGCAAACGCAAGCGTTCCTTGATCCTTTCAAAATGCTCGATGCCGGTGTCGCCAAGCCCGAGGGATTCAATCCGGCTGTGGTGCGAGAGGGTGGATGGGAAAAGGGCGCTGTCAGTCGATTGATCCATACCACGGTCGGTGATGGACCGCGTCGATTGGGTGATGAGGAGAGCCTGTTGAACGAGTCGGGCGAACCGAAAACGTTGGCGTGATTGCCTGACGAGCACTGTGATTGTAGACATGCATATGCCTCTATTACAACTCATTTCCTCAACACCTATTTCGCCTCCCAAGAGATACCACATCCACAAGATCCACTTTCCTTTGCCTGGAGACTTTGGATGAGTATGGGTTGATTGCTGAATGCGGCAACTCACCTGTGGGTTGTCCTTTATGCCGAAAGCCGAGCCGATCAGTTCCGTGGCGAAATGTAGAGTCGAGCCTGGGGAACTGGTGAGCGCCCGTCTTCCCGCGTTCGGTGCGGAACATACCTTTGAGCAGCCCTAGCGAAATCAAATCGATTACCACAGGCACAGCCGGCTGTCCTTCAGGACCCTTGATCTTGAATACACTGAGCCATTTGTCAATGAGCGGAATGCTTCTCGCTCGAGATCTCGACCTACTAGTCATCGATATTCGGCTGTTCCTCGACCAGTTTCATATCGTACTGGTATCCGTGACATCCTCCGCTCTCGACGGAAAGACGGAGCGCCAGATTTGGTTGTTCCGGATTCCAGCCGGGCTCTCTGGAAGCGATCTTGATCAGTTGCTGATAACGAGCCGTCAGATTTGGCAAATCAGGGATTCAGCAAGATACACGCACAGTGAGGGCCGGATCCGTCACAAAGATCTTGGCCTCCGCCGGGTCTACCATCTCCGTATCCTCTCCCCAGTCCTCATCGGCCTTGAGCGCTTCGAATGACGGCACCGTTCCCTGTATCTCATGCTTGACGGGCGCGGCAGGCGCTGCGCGACTGTGTGAGGGAAATTCGGGGATGTTGACCGTCGGACCGGATTTGAGTGGTGTTGACGACGCAAACCTCTGCACGGATCTACTTGAACGTGCAAGACCATATGTGGATGATGAGACCTTGACAGCGTATGTCGTTGTTCGAGCAAGGTGAATGGAACGCGAAGTTTGCCATTGTCGTTTGGCCGTGTTGCCGATTATCGTCCGGCAGAGTTGACAATGCATTCTTCCGACTGATGATCGTAAAGAATAAGCAGAGAGGGAGAGTGACATGCTGGTTTGGATCTCTCTATACTGCCTAGCGAATGCAATAGTCTTCGACTGATTCGCCATCATCAGCGGTGGACAGAGTGCTCGATCAGTCGGTCACCCTGGCTCGTCTTGCTGAGTCAGCTATGCGCGGATCCGTCTGTAAATATCAAGGTGATCGGCTTCAAGGCGCATCGCGTCCTGTCGTCTTCAAGTGCATCTTTGTACCCATTCTAGACGCATTCTCTGGCTTACAACTACGCACCGACGTCAGGGTAAACAATGTTTGGGCCTTTCCGATCAAGTAGCGTCTGCTCTGGGGGTCTGTTATGGCAAGTTCCTGTTCATTACCCGCTTTTGATAGTTCCGGAACTGACAGATTTTCTGCGTGGCGCCTTAGGAAATCACCATGGCGCATGTCGCCAACACGCAAGGCGAATCAGCGCAAGAGGATGAAGGCTGTGGATTCGGTGATCGATGCCATTCGACAAAGCGGCGTGCAATGTAAAGCTCTCGTATGTCTTCTGCAAAGCATCGGCGCCGTCTGAAACTCATGCTCGCTTCTTCTCTTCAGGACCGCGCCCTGCTGCTGCCGACAGAAGCAGAAATGCTGCCAAAGGACAAGTACACGACGTTCAACCCGACATCGACCGGATACAGAAAGTCTGTCCACAGAGTGCCAAAATTCACCAAGGTATGTTTGCTTGGGGTTGCAAACGGCGAGGACCGAATGCTGATCGATGTTGCAGTTGACGCTGCGCGAGAACCCTACCGGTTTCTAAGTCTAAAAGTCGACGATGCGCGCTACCCGCGCGTTCTGCGACTGTCGACGTGTCTGCTTGAAAGCCAGATGTCGCAGAGTATCGCTGCTGACTTGTTGTATCATCACTATTAGATCTATCATGACCTTTCCACAAGTTCGAGATGCGCTGACAAAGACGGCGCTTATCCTCGGACGGCCGCAAGGCCTCAACAGGTTCGATAGCTGTCCCGGTTGCGACGCAAATCCTGCATTAATTTGGTATTATTACAACATTCCCTTTAACAGGGCCCTTTATGCTTGTTCAGTCATGCTGTGTGCTCTCTAGGGCTACATCTGAAAGTCAAAAGTCTAGTTGCTACAATGCGTGTGATGCATGTCGTTATCCTAAAGGATGCCATGGAGGATAGGGAAAGAGGCCTCGGTGTTGTGGCGAATGACGGTTGGCGATGCAAGCCAGATGTCACGAGCGAGTGCCAGTCAGAGTCAACCAAGATGCTCGTACCTGGAGAGTCGGCGGCGGACTATTACCGTGTCAAACATGAGCACGAGTACTGTCAGGGAGACGGCTGGGCTCTGACTTACGCTCGTCATTCTCGTCACGCAAACGCCTGATTTCGTCCTGGGAAGCCTTGATGAGCGAATTTCTGTCCGCGAGATCCGATTCAAGGACATTTAAATGCTCTGCAGGGGACATTAGTAAACAGAAGTATCGCGAGAGGTAGCGGCAAACTGACCTTTGCGTCGAGCGCGGAAAGTCCTGGCCGAGATGCGATTCCTTACTCGTTTTCGTTCGCGAGCGCTCAAGGCCTTGTAGTCTTCCGTCTTCATGCCCCACATCATGCCATTCTTCTCGATGCCTTCCGGGTCTGCCTCGCCTTCCGCATCGTCCTCCTCCGCCGATACGGCATCTGAGCCAATATCGTTGTCACACATCGTACCCCGTGAGCCCTGTTGACCTCCTGCGCGTCTTTTGCGGTCGCGCTTGGTAATCTCTGGAGACGCCTGGCGACTAGGCATACCATGGCTTTCGTATTCGGATGGGGCTGCGCTCGAGTTGACAGTCACCAGGACGTCATCGTCGTCTGCGACATGAGCGAAAGCGGAAGATTGGCTGGGCATGCGCGACGGCATGTTGGAGAGCATGGCGGGGGAGATGGCGCTGTGGTGGGTCGAGGTCGAGGACGATCGGCTGACGTCAACCAAGGGCGCTTCCACCGCCTTGGGCGGCTCGTGCATTCCGGACTGCGGCAAGACGGATGGCTGAGCAATGTAACCAGTGTATGGATTCCATATCATCGACGGCATGCTCGGCGCGGTACTGAACGAAGGCGGGAAGGTATTGACCACGGACGCCATGCTCGTCGATGCGAAACCTTGACCTTGACTTCCGTAATTCGGCATTTGCGCTTGGAACTGGAAGTATCCTTGTGGTGGGACAGATTGCACGGTGCTGGTCTTGTGAGCCATTGGGGTTGAGGCATATTCCGGTGTAGACGATTGTAGAGCGACCGATACGGCCGAGGTGGAAACTCCAGAAGAGTTCGAGTCAAAACGTGAGGGGGCTTGTCGCTCATTGTTAAGTGATTGAAGGCTGTCTTTGCGAAGCGATTGAGATTGACTCTGGCTTGCTTGCTGAGGAAAAGGAAAGCCATTTGGTCCGGGTGCCATGCCGCCGGGACCTGCTGGACCAGGAGTAACGTTGATCACGTTGAGATCGGGCCAAGGCACGAAAGTGTCGCCGAATGTGAAACCAAGAGACGGCGAAGGAAATGGAAATGTTGCAGCGCTGGCCTGAGCGGGTGCTTGAGGCGTGAAGAAGGGATTGACATTGCTGTACAATGCTTGCCAGGGCGAGAAGAGTGAGACCGATCCGGGATTCTGCGTGGCATGAGCCTGAATAGGGACTTTAGCCTTGACGTCACAAGCAACCTCGCAATACGTACTGCGTCTGTATCAGGCTTGAGGAGCAGTCCCCCATCGTTTTGGGGAGGAAATGGTTGCAGTGTCATGTTGACAGGTGGCTTAACATCGTCCGCCCTTGGCAGCATACCCTCTGCCGACATGTTGTGGTTTGGCGAGGCAGTGTCTTGAGATAGTAGACTGATGTGTGGGGAAGGCCCGTCCGGGGATGGCGAATGCGAATGGTCGCTGAAAGTTGGATTATAGATGTCAAGGGCGGTCGGGCAGCTTGGAGAGTGTGTGTGGAGGGGGATTGTTGAAGTTTACCAAGCGTTGCGGCGACCGTATTGTGTGGGAGCTCCAACAACGCTGTGCGTGCCGGGAAGTAGCTTGGCAGAGGTCCCTTCCAACGGGTGCGAAGATATTCTTAGTCGATGATCATCATACTTGACTATTGGCATTCTGGAGGACTTGGTGATCCGCTAGTGTGATCAACAGAAGCTACGATGGAAGAAAACGGTATCAGATGAAGATTTCATGGTGACTGCATTTGGCAGTCATTTCCGGGCAACCTCCTAGATCGGGCACGGAACATGCTTGATCTGATTCAATTAAAAAGTACGGGGTGTGAAGCGGAAGCTTCAGGGTGGAGAACAAGCCGCCCGAATGTACATGACGTTTCTTGGAGAAGCGTGGCCCGGCAAACATCTCGGCTTCGGGAGCTGACTCGGGACGAGAATCGTGGCTGTGGCAGTGTAGCTAAGCTTGATAGCTGCGGTGATAGCTGCGGTGATTCTTTTTGGCCCCTTCCTTGAGCTCTTCTTTGTAGCTTTTGATGACTGATATGGTGTACTCTGCCTGCACGCTTTCTCTATAACCAACCATCTCATTCCGGAAGCCGACTCGAGTGGACAATTTGTTTGTGGTGAGCTTATACAGTAAAGTAAGCAGCACAAGCGACGCCAGGAAGGCACATGCGTCGACTAGGGGTATCCTGCATGTACACATGTTTGCTGCCTGATGGGTAGGTAATACTTGGAGAGTCGCCGAAGTTGATTCATCCGCCTTCCCCCTGAGCTCCCTCTTGAAAATTCCCCCATATGCAATCGCTAAATGATTCGCCTCATACATTCAGCCAGACAAGCTCAACAGCTAGCTCGACTACTATACGACTGTAGCCGCTAGGGTAGCGCCATGAGACCTGCGAGTGGTCAAGGCGGATCAATAGGTGGACCATGGCTCTCGGGCAGAGGAGCTGGCAGAGGAGCCTTCAGAGGACAGATGGCGACTCATGCCTGATGCCTGACAAAGAATGCATGATTTGCTATAAGCGTACTGGCATGTCACCTGATATGGCCAACCAGTTGGCCGACTGTCCAGAATCCATCAGGGCGGTTGAGCTGGCGCATGATTCATGATCTGGAATATTGGAGATGAAGCAAATGTCAAGACTCAATAGAACAAATGCGCAATCGAAATGTCGGAGGAGCTGTCTGAGAAGCTTAGAAGCTAGGTTGGCGGTGGGAGGAAACGGTCGGAGGGATCAAGGAGGCGATCACAAGGGGACGTGCGCTCGTATGAGCTCTCGTAGGGCAACAGAATGGCTGGCCAGCCGGACTCGCTGGCTATGGCTGCTGCGTTACTTATGAAAGCTCTCAAGCAACCACTCGGCCGTCTCAAGAAGCTCCTTGAGGATGGCGATAATTGCATCTGATAGCTCATATGATTTCACTATGGGAGGAGCTATGAGAGGGCTCATGAAGCTGCTCATGGGCTGACTCGTGCGAGAGAATTCTGGAAGCTCTCGTGATCTGATAAGCGACGCCACACTTCTCGCCACGAGCTGCCACACGGTCGCTACAAAGCTCGCGACGATAATCGCCACGATGCGCAGCAGCTCGAGCGAGGCATGAACCTGAAATTAGCGCCTTCACCGTATCGATTACACGCTGCATATCCTCGAGAGCTTTCGTGATCTTCTTCATGACAGCAGATGGCAAGTTAGGTGAGCTGTTAGGCGACAGCAACGCTTTGCGGCCGACTGCTTAAGTGTATGCTGGCCGAACGACGGAGTAAGAGCTCGGTGATAACAGCTGCGATGGATGCCCAAGAATACGAGATCGGCAGGCCAACAGCCAGGAAGGCATTTGGCTAAGCACTATGCTTTACAGCAGACTACAGTCTACAAGTGCACTAGGATCTATAGAGAATACAAGATTACATGTAGAGTAACAGCTAGAGTGACCAAAATATGAGAGGGCTGTGCGCGCTGTTGTAGCTGCTGCTGTGTGGCTGGCAAGCTCGTTGGCGCCTGCTGTGTCAATGGCCGGCGGCTACTGCTTCGGCTGTCCGTTGGTAAGGTGAACGAAAAAATGAAAGGGAGTCTGCACTAGCATGCCGTCCACTGCGCTGGTCACGCCGACCTAGCTGTCGTCCTTCGCTCTGCGTTATGGCGAAGTGCTATACGATGATATACGATACATGAAGAACTCTGCGGGCCCGAGGCGGTGCTGTGATCGAATCTTTTCGCCGGCTTTTTCGAGCAGCTTTTCAAGCTCTCAGGTGAGCTAGGGTGAGCTCTCTTTCGCCAAAGCTGATCGAGTTACTAACCAGTTAACAACCGCTCAACAAGCCTCGTAACGAGAGATGTTACAGCCGACTGCGGTTAGTCATCCGAAGCTATCTCCGACCAGACTCCGTGTTGCAGCTCGTGTAGCTATCCGTGTACACCACCTGTAAAGTAGCCCCTTAAAGAGCCTCTTGAACAACTTGTCGAACCGTCGGCGGAGGAGGTGAAGATATGAGAAGTCCATTGAGATTCGGACTGGCCTCACCGATACAGCGTCTATTGATGTACTGATACCACCAAACGATATCATAGCTTTAACCATCAACAGCCAACTTCGCAGTCATAACCGCAGGCCAGGCTGCAGAGTATGGCCTCAACTGCTTGGAGCCATCGTTCCGAAGATTGTCCTATGGAGCGCTCGCAGTCAGCTTCGTAGCCCCCCGGCGTCATCCGTGGTGGATTCGGATCAATAGAGCGATGCCAGCACGATCTCGATTCTCCAAGTCCAACCACTTCAGGAGCTCCCCGAGCTGTTTCCCTTAGAATGCGTAAGGCTTGTGTATCGGATGTTCGATAAACTTACACCTGGTAGCCTATCTCGCTCGAATAGTATGACGTCGAAGGCTTATACAGACGGGTATCGAGGAGGGAAGCGGTATAGGGCAAAAAAGCACCCGTCATCTGTCAGACAGCTTGTCAGACCCCGTCGGTGAGCGGAAAGCTCGTTTGAGACCGTGAGACAGTCGCAAATGAAACGAAGCTGTTGAAGAGCTTGTTGAAGCGCTTTGGCTTCAGAAAGTTGCCTCCCTCTGCAGCCCCTACCGCAGTCAGCTCGAGAGCATGCAACCCGCAGCCTTCGGGGCAGCTTTCATAGGAGACAACCAGGAACTTGTCCCGGCATCACCTCCATACAGCCATACAGTCAGCTATCCAGTCGATATGCTCGTTGAAGCACAGGGCAGCTCACATGGGTTGGTCCTGAGAAGTCTGAAGGTATGGCTTCACGAAGCTCTTGCGGTTCGGTCAAGTTGATCAGCTGGCCTCAGGGGGAGGGCGTTAAGTAGCTGGTAATTGAGATCCCTTTCGGTATTCCATTCGGCATCAATTTTTCGGATCGATGGATCAAAGGCACCGTTCGGGGCGCAGACATGCCGGGTGAATCTAACCAGTGCGCTGAAGATGAGGCATAGAGGTATAGAGGTATAGAGGTATAGAGGTATAGAGGTATAGAGGTATAGAGGTATAGAGGTATAGAGGTATAGAGGTATAGA